>SJYC01062322.1:0-48227 GCA_006408675.1 Madoqua kirkii
GTGTGGCCTCCGAGGCGGGGGGGGAGGGCGGGCAGCCACGTGTCAGTGCTATTGTATGTTACAGGCGGAGCAGCACGGGTCATCCTTGTCGGGCTGTGCGGCATAGTTCATCTGCCTCACGATCTCAGCGAAGAGTTCGTCCACCATGGTCTTACTCTTGGCCGACGTCTCCATGAAGGGGCAGCCCCACTCCTCGGCGAGGGCCCGGCCCTCGTTGGAGGACACCTCTCTCTCACTTTCCAGGTCTACTTTGTTCCCCACCAGGATTACTGGCACTTTCTCATACCTAGGAGAGAACAGACACGGGCACATGGGTTGGAGATGTTAGCACAGAGCTAGACAGGCGAAGTGGACTTTCTCTGTTTTCATGATATGATACTACAGAGTCCCTTGGACAGCAAGGAGATCCAACTGGCCCATCCTAGAGGAAATCAGTCCTGAATACTCACTGGAAGGACTGATGCTGAAGCTGGAGCTCCAATACTTTGGCCACCTGATGTGTAGAACTGACTCACTGGAAAAGACCCTGATGCTGGGAAAGAAGGCAGGCAGGAGAAGGGGCCGACAGAGGATGAGATGGTTGGATGGCATCATCGACTCAATGGACATGAATTTTAGCAAGCTCTGGGAGTTGGTGATGGACAGGGAGGCCTGGCGTGCTGTAGTCCATGGGATAGCAAAGAGTCGGACACGACTGAGCCACCGAACTGAACTGATACTATAGATATTCCCCTTAGCTACATGAAAAATTATTTGCTCTAGTTGAATTGACATTGGCCAGAAGGCATTTAGAAGCAGTTCTCATAGTAGATCACAAATGGGTTGTTCAAAATGATGTTTTAATCAATGACATATCTTTAAAAGTCAATTTACCTTTCCAGAAATACTTGGAAAATTATTCTCAGAATAATCCCCTTAGATGGATTAATGTAAACTTTGTTCAATATTAAGGAATATTCATGCAGAATTTCAGATGATAAGGTAATACCTCTAGTGACTAAACACATAATTTGTAATTTTATAAATTTTACTGTGTTCTAAAAGTATACAAGGGCTTCCCAGGTGGCTCAGTGGTAAAGAACCTGCCTACCAATGCAGGAGACATGGGTTCAATCCCTGGGTCGGGAATAACCCCTGGAGAAGAACACGACAACCCATTCGAGTGTTCCTGCCTGAAAAGTCCCATGGACAGAGGAGCCTGGTGGGCTACAGTTCATGGAGCGCAAAAGAGCAAGACATGACTAAGCAACTAAAACGACAATGAAAGTAATGCAAAACCGATCACGTTCTAATCATTCCTAAATAAGAAAAAAGCTAGCAGAACTCACTGGGATGGAACCCACGAAATACAACTATGCTCTACCCCTTTATACAAACTGTCACAGATTAGCCTGCTGAAAGATAATTACTGTTCTTTACAGCCTGACAAGGACTCAAACATTCCAGTCATTAGCTCTGTGTGATGTCATCTCTTCTGTTCCCTCCTGACTAGAATCACTGTGCTATAGACGAAACGTGTGTTCCCTGAAATTCGGATGTTGAAACCTAATCCCCCATGGGATGGTATTTAGGGAAAGGACTGGGTCATGGATGGGATTTGTGTCCTTTACAAGAGACCCCAGAGATCACCACTGTCCTTATACCCACGTACAGACAGAGTGAAAAGTGACCCTAGGGAAGTGGGCCCTCACCAGATACTGAATCTTCCAGAGCCTTGACCTTGGACTCCCCAGCCTCAAGAAATATAAGGAATAAATTTCTGTCATTTAAGCCATGCAGTCTGTGGTATTCTTGTTACAGGAGCCAGATGGACTAAGATAAGGTGTCTGTAAGTCAAGATGTTTGGAAAATGCTAACAGACAACAGAAATATAAAAAGAACACAGACAAGAGGTTGTAAATCATTTTGTACCAAAAGATGATTCTCTCTACAATGGTTATTCATGGTGTAAAAAACAGACGGTGCTACTGTGCAAATTTATTTACTACTTGTGTTTATGTTTGTTCTAAGCAATGTTGCTAATACATTTTTACTTTATACATCGTTCTAAAGGCTTTTTGTGATTTCAGTATAAATCAACATGTGTGTCTGTACTTTCTCCTCTAAGCAGAATGTATCTCTAAATTTATCAAGGAAGCAAACTGCAAAACTGCACACAAGTGATAACAAATGTGAGTGGACACAGCTAATCCGTTAGAAAACTACACAGAGTCAGGATTTACTAAGGCAGGGTTTGTGCAGCATTTTTATCATTCGGGAAACAAGAGCGACAGGCAGGCAGTTAATGCTAGCAACAATACTTTCACAGCTTCATCTTCCGGGCAACATGGTTCTCTCTGCTCACTCTAATTTATAAAATGAACTGTATTCCCAACAGAGTCTCGTTTTTTCCCTTTGACACAAGATCACACTGACAATGGTCTCAACAAGAGAGCCTGCTCTAGGCAGTGTGCTCCTTAGCAGTCTGAAACACATAACTTCAAAATAAGTGCAGCCACGAAATTAAGACTCTTTACTCCTTGGAAAAAAGCTATGACAAACCTAGAAAGCGTATTAAAAAGCCCAGATAACACTTTGCTGACAAAGGTCCATACAGTCAAAGCTATGGTTTTTTCAGTGGTCATGTATGGATGTGAGAGTTGGACCATAAAGAAGGCTGAGCGCTGAACAATTAATGCTTTCAAACTGTGATGATGGAGAAGAGTCCTGAGAGTCCATTGAATTGCAAGGAGATCAAACCAGTCTATCCTAAAGGAAATCAACCCTGAATATTCACTGGAAGAACTGATGCTGAAGCTCTAATACTTTTGCCACCTGATGAGAAGAACTGACTCATTGGAAAAGACCCTGATGCTGGGAAAGATTGAGGGTGGGAGGAGAAGGGGATGACAGGATGAGATGGTTGGATGGCATCACCAACTCGATGGACATGAGTTTGAACAAACTCTGGGAGATGGTGATGGACAGGGAAGCCTGGCATGCTGCAGCCCATGAGGGCACAAACAGTCGGACATGACTTTGTGACTGAACAACAGGATTATCAAAGACAAATCTAAGATTTGGATATTATCATTTTGCAGGAAATGGATCTGGACAACTCTAATTTTTACCAAAGGACTTTACATACATTTACTGTGTGTCACCGGTGATTATGTTCTCTGATCATACTGAGAGCTCTGAACACAGGACCCAAGAGTTTTGCACATCTTCTAGGACCTTCACATACAACAGTTATGTGTTCCTCTTGTGGCTCAGCTGGTAAAGTATCTGCCTGCAGTGCAGGAGATGCCAGGTTCGATCCCTGGGTCAGGAAGATCCCCTGGAGAAGGGCATACCTACTCACTTCAGTATTCTTGCCTGGAGAATCCCATGGACAGAGGAACCTGGGGGCATACAGTCCATGGTGTCTCAAAGAGTTGAACACAACTGAGTGACTAACACTTTCACTTTCAGTGAATGTATTATATATTTATCCATCCATTTGCTGCTGCTGCTGCTAAGTTGCTTCAGTCGTGTCCGACTCTGTGCGACCCCACAGACGGCAGCCCATTGGGCTCTGCCATCCTTGGGATTCTCCAGGCAAGAACACTGGAGTGGGTTGCCATTTCCTTCTCCAATGCATGAAAGTGAAAAGTGAAAGTGAAATCGCTCAGTCATGTCTGACTCAGTGACCCCATGGACTGGAGCCTACCAGGTTCCTCCATCCATGAGTTTTCAGGCAAGAGTACTGGAGTGGGATGCCATTGCCTTCTCCATCCATCCATTTAACAAGTGTTTATTTGATAGAAGCCTATTTTTGTGCTAGACACTATTCGAGGCACTTAAAGATACATCAGCGAACAAAGCAAACAGCTCTGCCATATAGTCTAGCACAGAAGATAGTGGTCGATAATAAACCCTAGTAAATAAGTAAATTATTGGTTTACTAATGAAAGTGAAAGAGGAGAGTGAAAAAGTTGGCTTAAGGCTCAACATTCAGAAAACGAAGATCATGGATGGCATCTGGTCCCATCACTTCATGGGAAATAGACGGGGAAACAGTGGAAACAGGGTCAGACTTTATTTTTGGGGGCTCCAAAATCACTGCAGATGGTGACTGCAGCCATGAAATTAAAAGACTCTTACTCCTTGGAAGGAAAGTTATGACCAACCTAGATAGCATATTGAGAAGCAGAGACATTACTTTGCCAACAAAGATCTGTCTAGTCAAGGCTATGGTTTTTCCAGTGGTCATGTATGGATGTGAGAGTTGGACTGTGAAGAAGGCTGAGCACCAAATAATTGATGCTTTTGAACCGTGGTGTTGGAGAAGACTCTTGAGAGTCCCTTGGACTGCAAGGAGATCCAACCAGGCCATTCTAAAGGAGATCAGCCCTGGGTGTTCTTTGGAAGGAACGATGCAAAAGCTGAAACTCCAGTACTTTGGCCACCTCATGCGAAGAGTTGACTCATTGGAAAAGACTCTGATGCTGGGAGGGATTGGGGGCAGGAGGAGAAGGGGATAATAGAGGATGAGATGGCTGGATGGCATCACTGACTCGATGGACGTGAGTCTGAGTGAACTCTAGGTGATGGTGATGAACTCTAGGAGGCCTCGCGTGCAGCGATTCATGGAGTCGCAAAGAGTCAGACATGACTGAGTGGCTGAACTGAACTGAAATGGTGTTATGTGTGATGGGGGAAAAAAATTGCAGAACAGGGATGGGGCTGGGAGCACAGGTGCAGTTTTAAACCAGATGAGCAGGGAAGGCCTTGTTGGGATGGTGGCAGGTGAGCAAGATGTGAAGGGAGGGAGAGTTTGCCAAGCAGGTGTCTGGGGAAGAGCATTCCAGACAGGACACAGACCAGGCAGTGTGAACGCTGGTGGGAAGAAGAGCAAAGGGCCCATGGGGTCCATCTGTATCACCTCCCTGACTCCAGCAGCCAGAAATCCTGCAGTGTAGGAAACTTGTTCACTTGGAACACACAAACTTTGGAACCTGGGTGGCAAAAGTGGCCTCAGAATACAAACGTGACCTCTATGATGAGATCGACTCGATTATATAGGAAGACCAGGCGCTTGGTTAGCAGGTGATCATTTGTATTTTCATCTCATGCTCATTATTTACCATAGTTTGGTGAGCTGTCTTGATTTCTGCCTCCCACTTTCTATTAATAAACGTATCACTTGGGAATGAAATGGAAGATGCAGAGTCCCCCAAACACTTAATTTACGGGTTCCTGTTGATGTGGCCGTGAGCAGGGTACCGCTGTATGCACATCTCAGGCATCGGCTGGTTCCTCATCGCCTCCAGCGTATCTTCCTTGGTATTTTGAGAGCGCGACCAGTGGCTTCTACAGGTCAAATTGCTTTACTTTTGTTTATGGTCTGAGAACTAACACTGGTTTCATTAACATGAATGTCCCTGTTGTTTACAGTATTCATAAGCACGGTTACATAATGTATTAATAAATAGAGCTAGTTCTTTTGAGCAGCTCTGCTTAATGCCTTGAATGAAACATCAGAAACACTGGCTGAGTATCACTTAGCTCTAGGGCACTGATGGGCTTCTCCACACCAAGCGGCTTTGTAAACCTCAGTAGTTCAAGCGCATCTGATGTTTATCAATGGTCTTTATGTAACTGTCCTGATAGGGGTGTATGTGTATGTGTATTTCATTCTGGTTGTGTCTAAACTTGGCTGATCACCAAGATCTCCAGGCCCAAATCCAGGGTTACTGAATCTGGATTTCTGGGATTGGGCCTAAGTGCCTATTTAAGACTATGTCTTAAGTTCTGAAGAACGATTGTGAGGTTCGGCAAGGTTTAGGAATCACTGACCTGGTCTGCTACTTTGTGACCCCCAAATAGCACTGGATGTGTGTAGTTCATGGTTGTATACTGCGGCAAGCCCAGGATCAGTTCCTTTTCCCTTCGTTGATTCACCAATGATAACCTGGGGACAGATGCCACCGCACTCAGTTCCTTTGACTTCCTTTTGAGGGCACTCTATTGTGGCATGTTAAAAGAGGCTAGGCCCTCACACGAATTTCAACACCCTGCTATTTTCTTACTCACTTTTCTGTAAACAAGCTGAAATACAATTCTCTTTGAACTCAGAAATGAGAACTGGAGAGAGTTTTGCTTTCCCTTGTTCAACCTTCTACCCACTGTTAAAAATCTCACCTTCCAAGAGAGTCTCAAGGTAAAATGTCAGAACACCTGATGCTTTAATCATTTCCATGACAACCTCACCAAATGGGTTATATCTGAACATCTTTAGTGATGCGGAACTCACATCTCAGGCAACCCATTTTGTCCTGTCAGCTCTGTTAAATGTGAGTGTTAAAAAGTTGGTGCTAAAAAGTTTATCCCTATCTAATGAGCTGTGACCTACAACACCTTGTCCTTCCTGTGACCATTGAGAACACAGAAATCTTTTCTCACAGCTTTTCTTCCCCATCTCTCTGCTCAAATTAAGTAACACAAGATGATTTTTTAAAGTCCATGACAATATTTAAATAGGTAAAGATGAAAATGAAAAAACATTCTTCATCTCCCTCCATGAGACTGACTGCTATAACTATTTTGGTGTGTATCGTTTCACGCTATCTTATATATACCTATATAATGTAGATTTTTTGGAAAGGCGATCATACCCAGTCATATTTAGTCCCTCTATTTTCACTTACTGTCTTGGACTTTGTATACCGATAAGTGGTATGTATCATATTAATGGTTAAGGAGTACTCCATTTTATAGTTGATGTGATAATGAACGTACTGTAACTAATTCCCCTTCCTCATTTGTGCGTGAAGTGTTCCCCTCACTCATGTTCTCATTAACCAACAGCAAACTGAGGGAGCACACCTACACGTGGAGCTTCTTTCTCAAAAGTGTGCAGAGTGTGTTGTACGCATGTGTGTATGGCACACCCTTTGAACCAGGAAAATAAAAAACACCACATTTCTAGATTAGTTCGGACTACTGTGCTCACACACATGCAATCTTGACTGACATCCAGGCATTTATACTACAGCCAGTAGAGCTGAGGTCAAGGGTGCCTGTTTCCCCACCCTTGGGGTGGGTATTTTTAATCTTTCAGGGAAGTATTATGGCAGTTCTGGACAAAGAGAATGGTTTTATGGCTGGGAGCTGAAGGCCCCAACCACAACCTGCTAGCATGAAAACATCAATACTTCTTATAAAGGTAGAGAACGTAAGCTAAGTAAGGCTTCCTTCTTCCTCTTAACTGACTTGTTTTGAGGTGACTAAATATTTCATCTTAAAAGGGAATTTCTGGTAATTGAGCTTGAATAATAAAAGGAAACCAAAATTCCTTGCGGTGACAGTCTCTTGGTTTCAGACTGCACGCATACTGAAGAAGAACAGAGAGAAATTTGTAAACGCAATCTAAAAATTAAGTAAGGGCTGTAATGACACCAGAAAGATATACAAGGTACTCAGGGCTACTCCATGATGATACAAATGAAAATAATCTGTTTTTACAGAAATTAAGAGCTGACACTGTATCAGAAGAACAGTGTGATGGTGAGGGACCAACTGGTCATGACAGTGTAATCAGGCACTTTGAATGTTGTGTTGAAAAGCCACTTGGGAGAGAAAATACTTGGCAAAAGGCATCTGGTAAAGGGCTGTTATCCAGCATATACAAGGCAGTCTTAAAACTCAACAAGCAACAAACAACCCGACTGAAAAATGGGCCAAGGACCTTTAAGATACACCTCAACAAGGAAGGTACACAGATGGGCAAATAAGCATGTAAAGAGATGCTGCACATCATATTTTGTCAGAGAAATTAAAATAGAGACACCATTACACAGCTACTGGAATGGCCACCATCTAGAACACTGGCAATACCAAATGCTAGAGAGGACGTGGAGCAGCAGGAACTTTCATTCATTCCCGGTGGAATGCAAAATGGTACAGCCGCCTGGAACACAGTTCAGTGATTTCTTAGAAAACAGCATATACCCTTACCATAAAAACCAGCAATCCCTGGTATTTAGTCCTCAAACCAAGTATTTACAAACAGATAAAACCTGCACTTAGGTGTATATAGCAGCTTTATTCATAACTGCCCCAACTTGGAAGCAACCAACATATCCTTCAGCAGGTGAATGGATAAATAAACTGTGGTATATCCAGACAATGAAGTATCATTAGTGTTAACAAGAAATAACTGAATGAGTCATGAAAAAATAGGAAATTTAAATGCATATTATTAAGTGAAAGAAATCGATCTGCAATGGTGACATACTGCATGGTTTCAATTGCATGACATTTTGGAAAAAGCAGAATTCTAGAGACAAGTTAGTTAAAAGGTGTGTGGTTGCCAGGGGTTGATGGGGTGGGGAGAAAGGGCAGAATGGATGACGGATACATGCTGTTAAACATTTACCCAAATTCACACAATGTACAGGGCTTCTCTGATGGGTCAGCAGGTAACGAATCCGCCTGCAATGCAGGAGACACAGGAGATGCAGGTTCAATCCCTGGGTCAGGAAGATCCCCTGGAAGGATGAAAATGGCAACCCACTCTAGTATTCTTGCCTAGAGAATCCCATGGACAGAGGAGCCTGGCAGGCTACAGTCCATCAAGTTGCAAAGGGCTGGACACGACTGAGTAACTGAACACGCACGCACACAATGTACAACACCAGGAGTGCACTAACGTAAGTCACCGGGTGATTACGGCCAGTCAGTGTAGACTCGTCAATTTAACCAAGGTCATAGCTCAGCTGGTAAAGAATTTGCCTGCAATGCAGGAGACCCTGGTTCAATTCCTCGGTTGGGAAGATCTGCTGGAGAAGGGATAGGCCTCCCACTTCATATTCTTGGGCTTTCCTTGTGGCTCTGCCGGTAAAGAATTCGCCTGCAATGTGGGAGACCTGGGTTCGATCCCTGGACTGGGAAGATCCTCTGGAGAAGGGAAAGGCTACTCACTACAGTATTCTGGCCTGGAGAATTCCATGGACTGTATAGTGCATGGGTCACAAAGAGTCAGACACCACTGAACACCTTTCACCTTCCCTTCCCTTTCCCCACTCCAGTGGGGGATGGTGTTAATGGGAGAGGCTACACATGTGTGAGGTCAAGGGCTATACAAGAAATCTCTGCATCATCTCAATTGTGCTGTGAACCTTAAACTACTCTAAAGAAATAGAGTCTTTAAAAAAGAAAGCTACTGGAGGACTAGGGTAGCCAAGGGGGCTTAAGTTCACTCAAGTCTTTATATCCCACTGATCACAAGTGAAAACTCATGAGAGAATTCAGACAGTAACTACCAAACAACTCTGAAGTAAAGAGAAAAACAGGCAGATTGGGGTGGGGGACCAATTCCTGGAGAGAAGACCCATGAGGTTGAGTTTCCTGGTTTTTTCTCTTTGCTCCAAGAGTGGGCAGTCAGTGCTGTGCACACAGCCAGAACTCTGGGAGAAATTCATTCTACCCATAAGGTCAAGTGAAGGGATGCCTGTGAACTGGAAGGTGTGCGTGGGTGGGAAAGCCTCCCTTTTTTCTTTGCTTGTCCTTTCACAGCTCACCTACAATGGGCCCCTAGCAGAGCTGGGGTGGTGGGCAATGCCAACAGCTAAGACTTCATTAGAAATTTCTGGTTAGAGGAATTGAAAACAAGGCTCCTTAAGGTCCAAAGAGGATGAGAGAAAGCTCTAGATTTTTCCCTTCACTCTTCTCTGCCCACTTTGCTAGGAAGATGACCCAAACCGGGAGAGCTAATGGTTGTAGTGTAGCAGTGCAGAAGGATACCAACCAACTTTACCTAATTAATATTTATAAGCTACTCTACTTCATAAAAGTAGAATACATATTCTTGTCAAGTGCACCTGGAATATTCACTTAAGACCATATTTTTGGCTATAAAAACTGTAACAAATGTAAAAGAGCTGAAATGATACAAAATATGTTCTCAGACCATAATGGAATTAACTAGAAATCAGTAACGAAAGATACCCAGAAAAATCTCCAGATACTGAGAAACTGAACCATATATTTCTAAATAATCCATGGGCCAAAGAAGACATCATTAAAACATTAGAAAACATTTAAGTGAATGAAAATTAAACATAACAAAATCTGTGGGATGCAGTTAAAGCACTGAAGAGAGGGAAATTATATAGCACTACATGTTTATATGCCTCAAATCAGTGATCTATGCTACCACCTTAAGAAACTAAGAGAAAAAGCAAAAAATAAATCCAAACTAAGCAGAAGGAAGAGATACTAAAGGACAAACATAAAAGATGTGAGAGTTGGGCCATAAAGAAGGCTGAGTGCTGAAGAACTGATGCTCTTTAATTGTGGTGCTGGAGAAGATTCTTGAGAGTCCCTTGGATAGCAAGGAGATCAAACCAGTCAATCCTAAAGGAAATTAGTTCTGAATATTCATTGGAAGGACTGATGCTGAAGCTCCAATACTTTGGCCACCTAACATGAAGAGCCAACTCATTGGAAAAGACCCTGATGCTGGGAAAGACTGAGTGCAGGAGGAGAAGCGGGCAACAGAGGACGAGATGATTGGATGGCATTACCAACTGAATGGACATGAATTTGAGCAAACTCTGGGAGGTCACAAAAGGGAGGCCTGGCGTGCTGCAGTCCATGAGGTTGCAAAGAGCTGGAAAAACTTAAGTGGCTGGACAACAACAACAGAAATAAAAGAGCTAGAAAACAGTAAAACAGTATAGAAAGAAATCAGTAACACTAAACATGTAGTTCTCTGAAAAAGAGCAATACAATTGGTAAACTTTTATCCAGACTGATCAAGAAAGAAAAGATGACACAAATTAACAATACCAAAAAGGGGAAACTTACTACACACACTACTGACATGGAAAAGAATATGCTCCTGGGAGAGAAACTTGGATGAAATGCACCAATACCTTGGGACATACGTGATGTCACTTATGCCCTTCTTTTCAGAGGATGACAGCACTGATGATATAATCTCTAAACCTCTCCGTTTCACTTCATCAGGTATCTAAACTCTAGTTCTTCATTATCTAATTCAACTTTATCTCCTACAGCTTGATAAAGAGAAGCTTCCATTCTGAATTCTGTCTGCCTGTTCATAATAGTTCTCTAATGAGAATGGTCCCTACCAATCAAATTCTAAGACCCATTCAAAGCTTAGGTCAGATTTCATCTTTCAAAATCCTCCCTTACTTTTATAAATAGCTCATTAGTCTGAACTCTTATATTTACATTTTATGTCATTAAGAATTTGGGCTTCATAGGTTTTTCATTAATTTGTTTCTTTGAGTATCTACTAGGCATTGTGTGAGGGGCTGTGGATATAAGACATATGAAATCCTTAAGAGTTTGTGCTCAAGTTCAAGGAAACACTATAAACAAATAACCAATATCACTAAAGACTGTGATACCTGTTTCAAAGAAAATCAATATTGATTAATATACAGTAACTTGGGTGGGCCAACATCACAAGAGGGCATCAAGAAGGCATTTCTGGGGAGATGAATTCTAAGCCGAAACCTGAAGACTGAGAGTTGAGTCAGCCACAGGAAAAAACAAAAAACCAGGAATCAAACATTTTAACCAGGAGAAAATATAAAGGAAAGGCAGTAGAAAGCTGCCAGCTTTATTCAGGGAACAAAAAGGAGACTGGCTCAGTTACAGCACAAAGAGCAAGGGGGAGAAAAGCATGCGGGACGCCTGAAGAAGCACCGAGACCGCTCTGCTAAGAAGAGAAAGAAGCGACTGAAGGTCTGTTAGCAGGGAAGGGAGGAGGTTTATGTGCCAAGACAGCAGTGTGGCTAATACACAGAAAATGTTCTTCAGGGGCACAGAAGTAGCAGGCAGACAGGAGATGACTGCTGTCTTCAAGGCATCGATGATGGCTTGAACTGGAATGATGGCAATGCCAGTGGAAAGAAAGAAAAGTAAAAATAATTTTGGAGGCAGCATCAACAAAAATGGACTGGCTAAAGAAGAGAGCAGGTAATGGTTGGATGACAAGAGAAATCAGTCAACGATTCGTAGGTCAACTACTGCTTTTACAAGTATAGCTTTATCTCATGATTTCTGACACAGGTCCAGCTACAGTTCTTTGGGGAAATGGTGTTTTAAATAAATAGCACTGGGTCAACTGGATAGCCATACATGGGGGGACAAAAAGAAAAACCTTGACTCTCTGTGTCTCACACCTTTCATACAAATTAGAGATAAATCCCAGAATAAAAGTCAATGCACCTTTTAGAATTAAATATGGAAGCTGAATCTTCATAACCTTGGAGTGGAGAAAGATGTATTAACGAGGAAACAGGAAAGAACTAAACATAAAAATGAAAGATTAAGAATTTATGTTCTTGAAAAGAAGCTACTAAGCAAGTGAAAAGGTAAGGCAAAAGGGGAAAAAGGTACCTGCAATACATGCATCTCCAAAATGTATAAAGAATTTCTATGAAATTTAAGAAGACAAAACAGTTTTTAAGTGGACCAAACATGTAAGTTGTTTTAAAAGAGGATATGCCAACAGTCATTAAGCAGATTGAAAAATGTTTATCATTACATGTCGGAGAAATAAAAACTAAAATCAAAATGAGGTACCACTAAACTCTTACCAGATAAGCTAAAATTTTAAAAGGCTGATAATATCAAATGTCGGCTAGCAAATGGAACAACTCTTATTGGGAGAAGAGTAAGTTGGCACAACTGTTTTGGAGAATCATCTGTCACTAGCTGACCCTTCAACAAGTTGGGGATAATCTGCACATAGCTTACAGCTGGCCCTCTGCATCCAGGGTCCCAACTAGGGTTTCAACACACCATGGGCTGCGCGGCACTGCAGGAGTTACTACTGAAAAATGTCTGCATGTGAGTGGACCTGCACAGTTTGCCCCACGCTGTCCAAAGGTCAGCTGTATCTACTATGCATTCATGACCCAATGATTCTGCTCCGAGGTATTCACCAAGGGACAGTGTACACATATGCGCCAAAAGGTATGTACTAGAACATTCACAGTAGTGTTACTCACCATAGCCCTGATCTCAAAACTGCCCAAATGCCCATCAACAGAATAAACAATGAAATCATGGGATAGCCACACAAGGGACTGCTGTACCTCAATGAAGTGTTCACTGCTGCTACAAGCGACATGAATGAATCTCGTAACGAGGATGCTGAATGATGAGACCCCGGTTTGATCCCTGGGTCAGGAAGATCCCCTGGAGAAGGAAATGGCAATCCACTCCAGTATTCTTGCCTTGAGGATCCCACAGACAGAGGAGCCTGGTGGGCTACAGTCCATGTGGTCGCAATGAATCAGACATAACTGAGCAACCAACTTTTACTTTCAGAAGCCTAAAAATAAACAAAACTAGTCTGTGTTGGTCTTCGAGCATGGAAGTAACAGGCATGAAACATGAGGGAAACTGCTGTATTGTTTGAAAGGTTTGTCCTACATCTTTATGCAGGACTTGGCTACCTGGAGTATACATCTAGCTATCTGATCTTATTTGTGTGTTTTACCACATAAAAATTATACCTCAATTAAAGAAAGAAACTGAAACAAAAAAAAAATAAACAAGAGAATTATCTAAGTGATTTCTTCACTGAAATAGGAATAGTAAAATAACCTTCAAGACCAACTGAGTGAGCATGCATGTCGGTAATGGGTGTAAGTTGTGCAAAGTACATGATTAAGTTGATCAGTTGGTTTACTGCTCAGCTAAATACCTAATGTATTCTAAAATTCTGTCCACGTCCTATGCTATTTATTTTATATTCAAAGCTGGCTGAAGACTGAAAGCATAAGGAATACTAAAGTAAATGCTTTTAGAAATAAAAATGATGAAAACTCTTGAACATTTTCTTCACTATTGGATCTATAAATTGCATCCATCTGACTACAATTCTTCTCAGGCATAGCAAGATGTCACAGTAAGCCAGAAACTGCAAATATCCAAGTTAGAAACAGAATATAACTGTGACTACATTCAACATGGCTTTTTATCTAGTAGATATGAAAATACTCCCCCCCAGGTATGTGTCATATGTGGGGAAGTGTTTGCAACTGGAAGCCTTAAACCTTGTTATTTAGAAACTACATGTGCAAATATCTGAATAAACCATTATTATTTTTAAAGCACAATATCCAAGATATCCAAAATAAGGCAGAGGAAAGCAGCTACTGGTTCACATTATGTACTTTAATGTGTAACTAAATTTCAACTGCATTTTAACGTATATTCACTCATCATCAACTAATCTGTCAACAAAGTAAGCATCTTCTTACATAATTTAAACAGCAGGGACAATTCAAGCGTGGACACATATTTGAAGAACACAGAACTCTCATCTATCTAAGAAACAAAGGTCTTCAAACATAAAACTTGCATTTTATCTTTAGACACAGCTGAAATCTAAAACCTCTGCATTACAAAACAGCTCCATCTATTGTACTCGAAAAGACTAAATTGAGTCAATTACTCAGAAATACGCAAGTTATTTGAACTGTTATCTATATTTATGTCAAATTATAGGATATTTCTTTTCAGCACCCCCTCATTTCAGCATTCTTGGCAAAAACATTGATGAATGGAAATTTGTATGTTTTTGGTACACAGTTAAAGTTCAATTACAAGTATTTTTTAAAAAATTACCTCTGACTGAAGAACATTTAAAGATGCATCAAAGCTAGGTAGAGCTAAGATTTTTTAAGAAACTTTGAGATCGTAAAATATTTATTTCCAAATCACTAAATACAAACAGCACCAAACAAAACTAAAAAACAGAAACACGCTGCATCTCCAGGAAGTTCAGGTTGTCACACCAGCAGAATGAGCTTTTCTTCTCTCAGGATAAGCAGCTATGGCAATGAGTGCCATCAGTTACACACAGCAGGTTGTAACTGGTTAGTTCAACTGGGCGTAAGTTTGACTGGTGATGTCTATTAAAAAGGATTTTTCATTTGAACTGGGAGAAGTTAACAGGTGACAGATGGCAGAGGCAAAACAAAACAAATGCAGTGAAGAAAGGAGCTGGAAACCCTCATTACTGGCAGAGATTATGGTGCCCAAGAGCAGCCAATGGAGAATGATGAGCTTCGGGTATGTTGGCAGGATTCAACCCAACAGGAAAGTAGAAGAAGTTAGAAATGGTTATAAGAGGTCACTGTGGGAGCAAGGGAGAAAGGATGGTCAGCAAAAGTCGTTAAGAGTCTCTAAAGTAATCAAGTTTGAGATGAGAGGCTGTACAACAGGTCTGGAACAGTACTGATTACAGGGGACAGGCAGGGTGAGAATTATTGGATGCGAGAAAACTGGTCCCTTCATTTTCATTCCTGCTACAGAACTCCTTTAATTTCCAAAACAACTCATGCCTAAGCTATGCAAGTCTCCGAACTGGTCCCACCTCCAATTTCTTGCTCTGCTGTTCTATCCTCTATGCCATGTCCACAACAGTTATCCTAAAACCCTGCACATGGTCCTCTCCCCATCCCCGCAAATCACTACCTTAGAAACATAAATGGCGGCTCTACAACCACTGAGGCTTCGCCTGTGGCTCAGTGGTGAAGAACCTGCCTGCCAACGCAGGAGATGTGGGTTCAATCCCTGCATCGGGAAGATCCCTTGTAGAAGGAAATGGCACCCCACTCAAGTGTGCTTGCCGGGGAAATCCCATGGACAGAGGAGCCTTGCGGGCTACAGTCCATGGGGTCGCAAAGAGTTGGATATAACTTAGCAACTGAAGAACAACAACAATTACAACCACTAGATAAAGGCTAACACTTAAGGCCAACCACAGCTCGGTCACTGGCTAAAATCATGATGGAGTCCACATGGGGAAGAGAACTGGATGTATATTTAGGGTACTTAGAAAAAGTCCCAGCTGTGCTCCCTAAGACATGTCACCTGACCTCTCAGCCTCAGGTCCTTCCCCCCTTTTTTCTCCTTTAATTTTGGCTGTGCCATGTGGCATGCGGGATCTTATTTCCCTGGCCAGGGATTGAACCTGCACCCTCCTCAATGGAAGCTCGGAGTCCAACCACTAGACTGCCAAGCAAGTTCCCCTCCTGTTCCTCACTTGTGAAACAAACATTACTGATCCTTACGTATTATAGTATGGAAGAAGGTGGTGATGACTTTACTAATAATAGCTTAGCACCCATAGAGGGCTTAGTAGGTGCCAGACACTGTGCTAAGCAGTCTACATGAATTATCCATTGAAGTATTATGGATACTGTAAAATACTACAAAATGCTAATTATTCTTTTCAAGTTCTCTCAAACCATCTGTTAGTAAGTCAGTTTTAGAATTTTAATTGTGGTGATATAGCTGCAAAAAAGTACAAAAATTGTTACATAGTATCTTATTTATCTCCAGCTTCCATTTCCCCGCAGGATGGTCTTCTACAATAAATGCCATTAGCTTCTATTGGTACAATGTGAGAACAACAGGATAGATATTAATATCAAATTAGTCTGCTACTACATCAAAATGCCTCTAATATCAAAAGCTGACAGTTTACCATCTTCTCCAAACAGAAGTATCTTTCCTTACTCTATTCATCTTCTTGCTTCAAACACTGCTGAGTCAAGTCACTAGATATGAACCATGGCTCCGACAAGATCGGGCGTGTTCAGGGTGGTATGGCCGTAGGCTGAGCCGTGGCTCTGAAGCCTTACAGAACAATGTGGTATAATAAAAAAGAAAAGGGGACAGAACTGAAGAGAATGAGAACTGAGGTGTCGTTTCTGCCTTAAACCAGCTGTGCCATCTTTGAAGTTAGATCTGGGACCTCAGGAAAGCAAGGGCCAGGAATGTTTTTATGGGGCTGTTTCTCCAGTACCGGAATCAATTCTTGACACTTACAGTCCCACAAAACAGAATGACTTAATGAAGTGATGATCTGCACATAGGACAGTCGCCTTCGCATGGAGCCCCTGGTGAAAATGTCACAGAAACAATGCAAACACATCCACGGCTGCTGCTGCTGCTGTCTCAGTCGCTCTGTCATGTCCGACTCTTTACGACCCTGTGGACTGTCGCCCGCCAGGCTCCTCTGTCCATGGAATTCTCCAGGCAAGAGTACTGGAGTGGGTTGCCATTTCCTTCTCCAGGGGAGCTTCCTGACCACGGATCGAACCTGCGTCTCCTGCACTGGCAGGCAGATTCTTCACCACTGAGCCACCAGGAAAGCCACATCCACGGTCCCCAGGCTGAGAAAGCATTTTCGATGTACTTTATCTAGAAAGCTTTATTTTTCTTTATCCTTTATCATGCTTTTCATTAAAACTGATTTGCAGCATAAAGGCTCTCCAGATATTTGGAAGAAAAATGATTAAAATCCATAATGCAATGAACTAAAAGAACATTTATTTATAATTCAACAAATACTTTCTTTGTACCAAGTGCTAGATATCAAAATTGAAGCAGACTACCACCAAATCAATACATGGAAGAAGCTTTTATTCTTAAGACAGATTAGATGGTGTTTGTCAACTACTTTTACAAACAATATACACTGTAGGCAGTGTACAGGGGGAGGGTCCAGTAAGACTATTATTATTACAAGCAGTTGCAAAACATATACACGTAGACTTAGATTTTTCTGCTGAAACTAAACTTTAATACGTTATAATCTAATAAAATTAAATATGATCTTCAGTTCAGTTCAGTTGCTCAGTCATGTCTGACTCTGTGACCCCATGAGCCGCAGCACGCCAGGCCTCCCTGTCCATCACCATCTCCTGGAGTCCACCCAAACTTATGTCCAGTGAGTCGGTGACACCATCCAACCATCTCAACCTCTGTCGTCGCCTTCTCCTCCTGCCCTCAATCTTTCCCGGCATCAGGGTCCTTCCCAATGAGTCAGCTCTTCACATCAGGTGGCCAAAGTATTGGAATTTCAGTTTCAAAATCAGTCCTTCCAATGAACACCCAGGACTGATCTCCTTCAGAATGGACTGGTTGGATCTCCTTGCAGTCCAAGGGACTCTCAAGAGTCTTCTCCAACACCACAGTTCAAAAGCATCAATTCTCTGGTGCTCAGCCTTCTTTATAGTCCAGCTCTCACATCCATACATGACCACTGGAAAAACCATAGCCTTGACTAGACAGACCTTTGTTGGCATAGTAATGTATCTGCTTATTAATATGCTGTCTACGTTGGTCACAACTTTCCTTCCAAGGAGTAAGCATCTTTTAATTTCATTGCTGCAATCACCATCTGCAGTGATTTTGGAGCCCAGAAAAATAAAGTGTTACACTGTTTCCCCGTCTATCTGCCATGACGTGATAGGACCGGAAGCCATGATCTTTGTTTTCTGAATGTTGAGCTTTAAGCTAGCTTTTTCACTCTCCTCTTTCACTTTCATCAAGAGACTCTAGTTCTTCTTCACTTTCTGCCATAAGGGTGGTGTCACCTGCATATCTGAGGTTATTGATATCTCTTCCAGCAATCTTGATTCCAGCTTGTAAGTGTGGTTAGTCATGTGTGGTTAAGAACAGTAAAATGAAACAGGGCAGATAAAATGTGAAGGCAAATGGTAAACACCTGCATCAGTTTGCCACCTTTTAATAGCTAAAATACATTCATCCAGTCACTTACCACTCATCCTCAATATTCTTTAAAGATCTTCACAGAGAGAAATCCAAAGGACCAATGATACTCTTTTATCAAAATAATTTATAAAATATCAACATGTTCATCTAAAAATGTTTTATTGTTTCAGATAACTATTGCTGTATAAAAAACTACCCCAAAACTAATGGATTAGCATAACCATTTTACTGTATTTCGTGGTGGTGTGAGTCAGGAATTTGGGGAGCATTCAGTTGGGTGATTCTTCCGCTCCATGTGGTACTGACTGGGCTCATTCAGTGGTGCTCAGCTAGGGCTGGGCTGGGCGGACAGTCAACGCTGGCTGCACCCTAGGCCTGGCCCGTCGGTGGGCACCGCTGGATGGGCAGCTCCCTCTCTCTCTGCACACGGTCTCAGGGCCTTTTCAGGGCGGCTGGACTTCTCACATGGCAGCTCAGGGCTCCAAAATACCACGGTGGAAGGTACACAGTCCTTGTAGAGACTAGGCCCTAAACTTGCTTAGCATCACTTCCACTATCTTTCTTGGTCAAAGCAATTATGGGCCAGCTGAGAGTGAAGGGGAGGGGAGATAGATCTCACCTCTTTCTGGGAGTCGTGTCCAACAATCCACAGCCATCTTCAGTCTAGGATGTTTTGTAAAGAAGATGTCATTCTTTCAACTGAATTTCTAGTTCATGAGGATCTGCTGCCACAGTTAACAGATATAATACAGAAGGATGGTGGCCAAGTCAAAGAAAGAAACTGTTTATACAGACTGGGTATTTCAAAAATACATGTGAAAAACCAGGCTGCAATTGTCATGATTCTAAAAACAAGAACTTAAGGTAAGAGTCTAGAGGGACTATATAATTTACTGCCAAGAGACTCTTTTGAGAGGGAAAGGGACACCGTAAACAAATGTGCCAAGGCAACAGGCATAAACCCGAACTGTCCCAAGTAAAGAGGCATTGGGTCACCTTTGGAGAAAAGGGAACAGATGAAAGTGGTGGTACTCATCCAAAGGGAAATATTCATGGGTTTGTTAGAAGCCAATCAGTATGGCGTACAAAAGCTTTCAGTTCAGTTCAGTTCAGTCGCTTAGTCGTATCCGACTCTTTGCAACCCCATGGACCCACACCACGTCAGGCCTCCCTGTCCATCACCAATTCCCGGAGCTTACTCAAACTCATGTCCATTGAGTCGGTGATGCCATCCAACCATCTCATCCTCTGTTGTCCCCTTCCCCTCCAAAAGCTTTAGGATTTGTGATTTCAACAGCATGTGCTGATGGGAGCAACAGAACCACTTGCCTTCCCCAAATAGTCCTTCCTCCATAAATGTCCAACTATTTCATTTGGTAAAACTAGATGATGTGCTCAGGATACCCTGAGGAATAAACATCAAGAGTGGCCTTTTCAAATGGATGTAGCTCTGGGAGGCGTCCTACCTACCACCCGACAGTGTTTACGTCCTTCCCCTCTGAAGACAGCAGTATGCCAACTGGTGAATGGCCGTTTGAGAGCAAGAACAGGCAGAGTTCATGCAAGCATTACAGCTCTTTAATGTAAGGCCACTGAAGACAAGTTCTGTGTCATTAGTATTACCCGTAAACTGATAAATCGAGATGTTATTTTCTCATCTGTAGCTCCTCTAAAATAAAACTTAAAAATCACCTTAACTTTCTAGTTAGTGTTCATTAGTATGCAACTATCTTAACAGGGAACATCTAGCCCCTCATTATGCCAACAGGACTGATGGTCAAAGTTTGTTTGGCTCACAAAGCAGAAGAAAAAACATTTTGAGTACACGTGGGTTGTCTGGGTAAGGAGGAGATTATATCTCAGTATAGTTTTGGAGGAGGAAATGGAAACCCACTTCAGTATTCTTGGCTGGTGCTCGGGAAATCCCATGGACAGAGGATCCTGGCAGGCTACAGTTTACGGGGTCTCAGTTTACGGTACAACTTAGAGGCTGAACAAAAATAGTTTTATATATATCATGTTTGGAAACTTCAGTTTTACTAAATGCAAAGACCAAAAAAAAAAAAAAAACCCAAACCATCTGATATGATGATAAAGCTTATCCTTTGTTTCTCAATTTACATTAAACTATCCCTGATAATGAACTTTTATTTTTAAATGAACTTTTATCTTTAACTTATCTCCCAGCTATCTTCCCTGGGTACTAGCTAACCTACTCTATTTTCTCTCAATTATCCATAAATCAGTTTGCTTTTTTAATGCTTTCTAAGACAACAATTCTGCTCAAACCATTCAACAACCAAATACAAACAGCAAATTTTAAGATTTCATTTCCAGGGAGGATTAAGATGTACTAAATAAAGCAAATACACAATTGTTGACATTAGACTTATAAATTTTTGAGTCAGAATGCATCTTTAGAAAAGGTGAGAGAAATAGGTGACGGGGATTAAGAGGCACAGACTTCCAGTTACAAAATATGACTCAGAGGTATGAAAATATATAGTATACAGCTGTATAGGTGAATAGCATAATAATAATGTAAACTCTCTGTATGATGACAGATGGTAAGAGGGCTTATCACGGTGGTCATTTTGCAAATGTGTAGAAATATCGAATCACTATGTTGTGCACCAGGAACCCTCAGAGCATTGTAGGCCAATTATGCTTCAAAAACAAAAACAGAAAAACAAACTCACAGAAAAAGAGAACAGATCTGTGGTTACCAGAGGCAGGGGGTATGGGGGCTAGGGGAGGAAATGGATGAAGGAGTCAAAATGCACTAATTTCCAGTTCTAAGTAAATAAGTTCTAAGGATATAATGTACAACAGGATTAAATATAATTAACACTGCTGTATGTTATCAATGAAAGTTGTTAAGAGAGTAAATTCTAAAAGTCTTGTCACAAGGGAAAAAAACCGTTTTTTCCTATTTCTTTAATGTTGCATCTGTATGAGATGACAAATGTTCACTGAACCTCCTGTGATAATCATTTCACAGTGTACCTGAGTCAAATCATTATGCCATACACTTTAAACTTATATAGTACTGTGAGTGAGTTACAGCTCAATAAAATAGGAAGGGAGGGAAAAAGTTGTACCCCTCAAAAGCTTCCTTAGAAAAAGCGGTCTAGTAAAAGCAATGTCTTTGGTGGAATAATACTTTAAAACTTAGAAATAAAACTGTTCCAAAAAAAATGTATTCTGTCTCTCTCTCCATATATAATAAACTTAACACTGTCAAACATATATTCATTTGTAGTACATGTTGACATACCAGATGGACGAAGATAGAATCTTGTACTTATTCTGCATAATGCCCAGGGCAATGTTATGCAAATAAAATGCTTTAAACCATAGTATTTGATGTTGACAGTGATGACTTTTATGCAAAGACAAGACTTCTAAAATCAATTTATTAAAAAGCTCTGTCAACATATTTCCCTCCATTGCCCCCCCTTCTCTCTCTCTCTCTATATATATAGATACACATATATACAGATGTAGTTATATGTAACCAGCCATAAACACTATTAAAATTATTTCTACCCCATGCACAGTTTTGGCATTCACACAAGGTCTATTATCATTGATTGTCAACTTGTTAAAAACGAAATGTTATTTAACAAATACTTTTTATATGTCTGATCACTTCCTATGAGGTATTTTTACATTTTACATACATGTACTAAAAAAAAAAATGGAGAAGGAAATGGCACCCCACTCCAGTATTCTTGCCTGGAGAATTCCATGGACAGAGAAGCCTGGCAGGCTACAGTCCATGGGATCGCAAAGAGTCGGACACGACTGAGTGGCAAACACACACACACAAATCACAATTCTTTGTGAGTCCAAAATCATACCATCACCATTTACAGGCAACAGAGTCTTGTGGAAGACAAACAACAAAGCACTCAGGCCTATGAGGTCTGCAACACACACAGGATGAGCACTTCAGACACAGAGGAGAAAGCAGCGGAGAAATGGAAATGCAATACTGGATTGTGTTGTGTGCTAAGTCGCTTTAGTCGTGAAGCTGAAGCTCCAATACTTTGGCCACCTGATGCGAAGAACTGACTCAGTGGAAAAGACCATGATGCTGGGAAAGATTGAAGGTGAGAGGAGAAGGGGACGACAGAGGATGAGATGGTTAGACGGCCTCACTGACTCAATGGACATGAGTCTGAGCAAGCTCTGGGAGTTGGTGAGGGACAGGGAATCCTGGAGTGCTGAAGTCCATGGGGTCGCAAAGAGTCAGATATGACTGAGGAACTGAATCAAAGCAAAGAAAGTTTACATTCATTACCTCATCAGTTATTTTATTATAGCTATATTCCAGATGAGGAAGTTGAGATGCAGAGAACGCTAACTTGCTCCTCATAACATAACTAGTAAGTACTAAAGCTCAGCTTTAATCAGATTAACCCTTATGGTCTTCATAGGTAAAATCTGATCATTACATAATGATAAAATTAAAAATGGAATTAGTTTTTAATTCAGAAAAATCAATAACTACAATAAACACAGTGGATTTGTTATATTCATTGGAAACCTAAGACGCATGTATTTAGAATTAAGAACGAAATAAAAATTTTCACCCAAAATGCGAGAAAAACACTCTAAGGCTTCATTTGCAGAAATATGTAAAGACATCTGGTAAGAAGAAAATATTAAGATGTACTGAATTATTAACAGGATGTAGGATTTCCACATTTGAATTATTAATTTTTAAGGGCTGTTCCAAGAAAAGCATGAAAAACAACTCTTAAGTGTTTTAAGTAAAGGTTTATAATGTTTCTCTGGGGTAATTTTACTAAGTGATTTTAAGATAGCTATAATTATGGTCATCTTCATCTATTTTTACTGTCTTAAAGGCAGAGCTGAATCAATATCATCTTGGAGAGATGCAGCAAGCCTCTTATAAAGATCAGTCTCCCCGGCAACCTGTTGTAATGAACACGCATTCCGGTCGGAATCCTACTGCAACATCCTGTTCTCTGTTCTACACTGCACAGGGCTGGAGCTATCCTGCCTTATCAGGACGAGCAAAACTACACGAGGGACAAGTCCTCCTAACTGTAATCTGCCCAACAAACAGTAACAAATGCTTCCTCAAAAGATACACTTCCTGTATCTTTTTGATCCTTGACCAAATGGTTTCTTTTTCCGTAACAGAGGCTGCATTTACTAACTCAAGTTGGGAAATTTATTTCACTTTTAGAGCATTTATACAGCATTGCTGGAAAATGGAAAAGCGGGAAGAGAAGATAAAAGTTGTTTCAAACTATGAAAGAGATAGTTCCATTTATTTTTCTTAGAGAAAAATGTTCCACAATAGCAGTTTTCAAATTGTGTGTGATGAGATCAATTTAGTGGATCAAGAGGAACACTTATAAACAATGAAGTAAGAAAAGAATAATACAGAAACTATAATAATAGCAACATAGCAAGTGTAACTCTTGTTTCATGAAATTTTGGTTTCAGTTATATGTATTTATATCTGTATGTGCATTGTAAAATGTATTTCTGAGAGCCATGATTTAAGAAAATGTATAAGCCTCTCACTGCTGACTGAATACAAGAAGTAGACAGTTTCTTAAAAAATATTCTTTTTGACAGATAATAACAATTTAAAAAATTAAGACATTGATGAGAGAAAATGAAGGAAAATCTAAGATCGTTCTGTACTCAAGGCCTAGAAGATTATTGTTAAAATGTCCATACTACCCAAAGCAGTCTACAGATTCAATTCAATCTCTATCAAAATTCCAATGGGATTTTCCATATAAATATAATAAACAATTCTAAAATTGTATGGAATTACAAAAGACCTCAAATAGCCAAAGAAATCTTGAGAAAGAACCAAGCAGAGGCCACCACACCCCCTGATTCCAAACTATATTACAAAGCTACAGAAACCAAAACAGTATGGTACCAATATAAAAACAGACATATATTAATATATCAATGGAACAGACTAAAGAATGCCCATATGTATACGATCAACTACTTCACAACAAAGCAGCCAAGAACATACAATGGGAACGAATAGTTTCTTTAGGAATTGGTGCTGGTAAAATTGGACAGCTGCATGTAGGGGAATAGAACTGGAGTATTATCTTGCACCACAAACAAAAATCAACTCAAAATGGATTTAAAGATTTAACACAAAACCTAAAACCATAAAACTCCTAAAAGAAAACATAGGGTGGTAAGCTGTTTGACACTGGTCTTGGTAGTAAGTTTTTGGATTTGACATAAAAAATGAAGGCAACAAAACAAAAAAGAGTGGGACTACATCAAAGTAAAAAGCTTCTGCACAGCAAATGAAACCATCAACCAAATGAAAAGGCTATCTATAGAATGGAAGAGAACATTTACAGATCATACACCTTACAAGGTATACCCAAAATATAAGAGGGACTCATACAACTCAATAGAAAAAAAACAAAAACAAAAAACCCAATTAAAAAATGGGAAGAGCATCTGAACAGACATTTTTCTGAAGGAGACATACAGAAAGTGAAGTTGATCAGTTGTGTCCGACTCTTTGCAACCCCACGGACTGTAGCCCACCAGGCTCCTCCGTCCATGGGATTCTTCAGGCAAGAAGACTGGAGTGGGTTACCATTTCCTTCTCTAGGGGATCTTCCTGACCCAGGGATCGAACCCAGGTCTCCCATATTGCAGGCAGATGCTTTAACCTCTGAGCCACCAGGGAAGCCCTGGTGACATACAGGTGACCAACAAGTACCTGTAAAGGTGCTCAGCACTGCTAATCAGGGAAGGACATATCAAGGTCACAATGAGATGATCACCCGTTAGAGTGACTATCACCCAGAACACAAAACACAAGTGCTGTGGAGAATGTGGAGAAGACAGAACCTCTGTGCACAGTGGGCAGGGATATAAACTGGCACAGCCACCACGGAGAACAGTATGGAAGTTTCTCAAAAAATTTAAAAGAGAACTATCATACGATCTAGTGATGCCACATTTGGACATTTACATCTGAAGAAAACAAAATCACTATTTCGAAGAGATACATGCACCCTCAAGTCCACTGCCACATTATTTACAAGAGCCAAGACACGGAGACAGCCTAAGCATCCACTGATCGACAGGCTGATAAACGAAATGCGGCATATACGCAAAACAGAGCATTACGAAACCATAAGAAAATAGAAACAAAAGGAAATCCTGCCATTTGAGACAATATGGGATAGAACCTGCAAAGTGAAATAAGTCAGGCAGAAAAAGACAGATATCGTATAATTTCACTTACATAGAGAATCTTAAAAGAAACAAACCACAAAACTGAACTCAAAGATACAAGAACAGAGGGAGGGTAGTTAATGGGCAAAGGTAAAAAAAAAAGGTATACTCTACCAGTTATAAAATAACTAGTAAGCCCTGATGCTGTGAAAGTGCTGCACTCAATATGCCAGCACTCAATATGCTGAGTTTTGGAAAACTCAGCAGTGGCCTCAGGACTGGAAAAGGTCAGTTTTCATTCCAATCCCAAAGAAAGGCAATGCCAGAGAATGCTCAAACTACCGCACAATTGCGCTCATCTCACATGCTAGTAAAGTAATGCTCAAAATTCTCCAAGTCAGGCTCCAGCAATATGTGAACCATGAACTCCCTGATGTTCAAACTGGTTTTAGAAAAGGCAGAGGAACCAGAGATCAAATTGCCAACATCCGCTGGATCATGGAAAAAGCAAGAGAGTTCCAGAAAGACATCTATTTCTGCTTTATTGACTATGCCAAAGCCTTTGACTGTGTGGATCACAATAAACTGTGGAAAATTCTGAAAGAGATGGGAATACCAGACCACCTGACCTGCCTCTTGAGAAACCTATATGCAGGTCAGGAAGCAACAGTTAGAACTGGACATGGAACAACAGACTGGTTCCAAATAGGAAAAGGAGTATGTCAAGGCTGTATATCATCACCCTGCTTATTTAACTTCTATGCAGAGTACATCATGAGAAACGCTGGACTGGAAGAAACACAAGCTGGAATCAAGATTGCTGGGAGAAATATCAATCACCTCAGATATGCAGATGACACCACCCTTATGGCAGAAAGTGAAGAGGAGCTAAAAAGCCTCTTGATGAAGGTGAAAGAGGAGAGTGAAAAAGTTGGCTTAAAGCTCAATATTCAGAAAACGAAGATCATGGCATCTGGTCCCATCACCTCACGGGAAAGAGATGGGGAAATAGTGGAAACAGTGTCAGATTTTATTTTTTTGAGCTCCAAAATCACTGCAGATGGGTGACTGCAGCCATGAAATTAAAAGACGCTTACTCCTTGGGAGAAAAGTTATGACCAACCTAGATAGCATGTTCAAAAGCAGAGACATTACTTTGTCAACAAAGGTCTGTCTAGTCAAGGCTATGGTTTTTCCAGTGGTCATGTATGGATGTGAGAGTTGTACTGTGAAGAAAGCTGAGTGCCGAAGAATTGATGCTTTAGAACTGTGGTGTTGGAGAAGACACTCGAGAGTCCTTTGGACTGCAAGGAGATCCAACCAGTCCAAGGAGATCAGCCCTGGGATTCCTTTGGAGGGAATGATGCTAAAGCTGAAACTCCAGTACTTTGGCTACCTTATGCGAAGAGTTGACTCACTGGAAAAGACTCTGATGCTGGGAGGGACTGGGGGCAGGAGGAGAAGGGGCTGGATGGCATCACGGACTCAATGGACGTGAGTCTGAGTGAAATCCAGGAGCTGGTGATGGACAGAGAGGCCTGGCGTGCTGCGATTCATGGGGTTGCAAAGAGTCGGACACGACTGAGCGACTGAACTGAACTGAACTGATATGTAGTAAAATTCACTTGGCAGAGATGCAACTGAATTAATCACAGCATCTATATTTTTTCCAGAGTGGTTACTACCACTAATAACACTATGTCATTTTGAGAAACTGCTCTCTAGAGTGGGCAAGAGCAAGGACAACTCTGCCAACCTCTTCCCGCAATCCAGAGAACAGGAGGGAGGATGCAAAGGGAGAAGAGGAGACAGTGAGAAGGAAATGACAGAATTTTCTGACAGTGGGCAACTGCTCCAGGCTTTAAGTTTTTAATTATCAAATAAAGCTTTACATAATACTAAGTATTAAAGTATTGTAAAATGGGTTCATACAAATGTCTTTTTCTCTTTAGAAACATGATATTGAAACAATCATAAGAGTATGGAACTCACAGCTAATTCTCAGTAAGAACTAGAAAATATCAAGTCTCTTTAGAAACAGGGAAAAAGTTCACTATTGGCACATCTCTTCAGTAATTTACCAATGTCAATAAGATGTAAACTTAGCCACTTTTACTATATTTGAATTCATTTATCTCCTGATAACTTGAAAAATACTGAATAGTAGTAGTTATGAGAATACTATTTAGTAACAACAATAACACTCATACACCAGGCTGTAAGCACTGAAAAATATTTACGTGATGCAAAAGCTTAAAATCTCACACAGTAATTCAGTTCTGTTTCATTCAAGACTATTACTCACCAGCTGACATTCTGAGGACGAATAATGATCTTTCGGTAGGCCCCTGATAAGAATAATCTCTAATTTTGTGTCTCATGTTGTCAATATCAAGATTGTCTGCTGTGAGCATTTCCCTGTAGGCTTCACTAACTAATAAAAAACACAAAAAAGTTATGTGGAATGCAGCATGTCAGCATGAGTACAAAGAAGGTAACGAAGGTTCAGTTAGATCATCTTAACAAAATTAGTCACATCAACTTATAATCCAACCTGTTCTCTGGAATTAAAATTTACTGCCTTACTAACTACTGCTAGGTATGTCCTGTTTAGGTTTGTTTCCAACTTGTAGATTCTCTCTCCCACCAGACACAGTATCTGGGTATAAGGTTCCCAAGCCAGGCACACAAGACCATTTCATCAGAAATTACTCAACTGCAACTTACATGTACTCAGAGTTGGAAGAGACTATATACAGAGCCTCAAACTCTTTCCAGAAGAAGGTAGTTATAAATAAATGTATAAAAATAAGAGACCTGGGAACACCATCTGGCTCACCCTCGTACCTGATGTACAATCTTTTTTTATAACACCAGAGAGAGACAGGCACCCAGCCTTTGCTTGCCCGTTGCCATCCACAGGGAGCTACTACCTCATGAAGCATGCAATTATTGGAAAGATCTTCCTTTGCCAAACTGAAATACTCTTTGTGTGACTTCTGTTGACTGCTTTTGGACATAGATTAATTGCTCTCTTCCACATGTGTTCATAAGTACTGGGACTCTAAGCCATTTCTTCTCTAGACTAACATGTTCCCTCCAATGTTCTGTAGTCCCCACAGAGTCCTAATCTGCCTTGGGTAACAGGTTTATGTTATAGTAACACTGGATAGCTTTTATGAAGACTACCATCAAAGTAGCCTTTTCCATCTATACATTTGATCTTTGAACATAAATGTGAGAATTTGCATTTAACGGTATTAAATGCCCTCTGTGGTACTTTAAATACCTTTTAAATACTTACTTTTCATATAATTAACTACTTTGGGTAATACTACTTGCAAACATGCTAATCAGATTTCTTATTCAAGTCATTTGTAAACAAATGTTAGATAGACCAGGGTCAAGGAAAGACCTCACAATCCACTTCTGAGGACAGCTGGGATCTCTGAGCACTGCTGACATTAACAGCTATGTCACGAATCCACATGCCTGGGCCACCACCCAGCTGGTCTGTGAGCCCCTGCCATGGCCAGGAAGTCTCCACTACTGGCTCTGTCAAAGGCTGTGCTGAATAAGTGATACTGCCTGACTCAAAGTTTCTCACCTGGAGAGGTACCAGAAAGAAGAGTGTTTTCCTTTTCTCTCTTGGAAAGAGGGCAGGTGCGGCTCTGAGTACCTCAGTGCCTGCCTTCTCTAGCTCCTGGTTTCCCTGCGGCTCTGAGCACCTCAGTGCCTGCCTTCCTAGCTCCTGGGCACCCTGCGGCTCTGAGCACCTCAGTGCCTGCCTTCCTAGCTCCTGGGCGCCCTGCGGCTCTGAGCACCTCAGTGCCTGCCTTCTCTAGCTCCTGGGCTCCCTGCGGCTCTGAGCACCTCAGTGCCTGCCTTCTCTAGCTCCTGGGTTCCCTGCGGCTCTGAGCACCTCAGTGCCCGCCTTCTCTAGCTCCTGGGCGCCCCACCGGCCATGCCCGCCATCCACACAGCACAGGTAGGCCACGCCCCTCGGGCATGCACCTTCCTTCCTCCTTCTGCTCTTCTTTAATCCTTCTCCCTCCATGAGGCCAACCTCACACAGGAATGTGATTAAGTAAACATGTAAATGGAAGATAACCTTTCAACTCTTTCCTAAGTATTTGCCATATAAAAGAAGGGTGCTAATCCTAAGCATTCTGTAATTTCAAGGAATGTAACATCAATAAGTAAACTAATTCTGCCTTCTCAAGAGAAAAGATTTTTAACAGGAAAACTCCTCCTACAGACCAGCCCTGGCGAGGAGTAAACTTTCAGTGTCAGTTCCACCAAACTGGTCCCACTCAGGGCTGCCTCCTTTTTTCAAGTTCTGAATCCTTGAACAGCCATCCTCCCCCCACCCAGCCCCCAACAATGCCATCCATGAAGGTACAAAAGTAATTTTCAACAGCCTCTGGGACATAGGAAATAAGAGTAGGGAATTTCCCAGTTTATAAACTTTCTAAGCTTCCAGAAATTTCTAAGTTTCCAGTTTATAAATTTCTGAGCCCAATGAACAGATATTACTTACATAGTTGAGTTACAAAAAAAAAAAAAAGCTTTTAAAAAAAGCAGTGTTAAGTAGAATTGGGGCTTCCCTAGCAACTCAGTCTGTAAAGAATCTGCCTGCAGTGCAGGAGAACCAGGTTTGATTCTTGGGTCGGGAGGATCCCTGGGAGAAGGAAATGGCAACCCACTCCAGTATTCTTGCCTGGAGAATCCCATGGATGGAGGAGCCTGGCGGGCTACAGCCCATGGGGTTGCAAAGAGTCAGATACAACTTAGCAACTAAACCACCACAAAGTAGAATTATTCAATCACTTTCTCAATGATGCTTTCCAATTTCTTCCATCCTTAATAAGAATTTGCGAAATTCAGAAATTTAAATAACAGTGCCAACAATAACAGCAACAACAATAATAATACCAACACTATCACTACTACCACAATCTCCACCATCTGATTTTTTGCTTTAAATCATCCATCTGAATGCACTCACATCAGGGATATTTTTACAAGTAAACATGGCTTACATATATTTGAAAACTAAACATTTTTTTCAAGTCTGATGGAAATTAATACTGATTTTCTTTTCCTCTCTCTGTACTCTTGGGTGCCAGTGGCTTAATTATGTTAGACTTTAACTATTTTCCCCACGCTGGGAACTTACTTTTATGCTTGGGGTAGATAACATCAAAACCAGGCAAAGGCATTACCACATCATGGATGGAGTAATTATTAACATCATCTTCCTCAATAAAGGTTGCTGTGGCTGAAAATACACCAATGAATAAATTAAGAATATGGGAAGCATTTTCATGAGCCCAATCTGCTAAAATTACATAAGCTAAAATTACATACATCTAAGCAATCAGAAATGCAAGCTGATACAGGTTCAGTGGCCCATGCAGCTTAAAGAAATTAATTTGGAATATATGCCTTTTTGTCTTTTCTATTTATCTATTTAAGAAATAGATATGGATTTAGAAAAAGCAGAAAACTTAAACTATTTCTCAGCTGCAACCTCATGTTTAGGAATCCTTTTAGCTTTTACCTCAAATAATACTACAAAACACAATCTTGAAAGCTATCACAAATGAGTGCATTTTGCTAGAAGAATAAACTATGGGAAAAAAGACAACCCAGTCAGTATTTAGAGGATGAAATGTGGTGGCACAGGGGACATTAAAACCCACCAGATGTGATCAATACTGGACAAGGAAAAATTAAATCAGGAAAAGATTAATTAAAATTTCTGTACAAATAAAAGCTCTAGTGGATTTACTGGGCACACCTACAGATGAGCAGGCTCTGTCCCCAGACAGTTTCAGGGCAGACTACCCCAGGAGAACATGGACTTTGGAAATGGACAGACTTAGTTCGATTCCCAACTTTCTCTTTTTTTAAAACCAACTGTGGATCCTTAGGGTCAGTGACTGAACCTCGTCTGAAAAACAGCATCCTTTACAGTAATCCTGTGAGCTTTAAAGTAAAGGGCTTGCTTAGAAGGCCTGGCCCACAGTATGGGGTCAGTAGCAGATGGGGCTGTCTGCATATATTATGAATATGTCAGGCAGTGAGTATGCACATCACAGCCCCCAAGCAAAGAGAGCTCCAGTCTTGTGCTGACTAAAAGAAACTCTTTAAGGCTGACCTAGAACAGCAGGGAGGTTGAAGTACATTCAGAGGTGTAGAGAAGTATTTGACAGACCCAGGTTAGAATCTGGAAAGGGATTTTAGGCAACACTTTATTCCAAATCTTATCCTAGTTAAGACAATGGAGACTAAGGTGCATATTTTCAACTCAGAAGCATTTTTCTTTAAAGATAAAAATCCAAACCAGTCAGTCTGAGCTTATACTGTCCTTTCATCTCAAGCTTACTAGACACAAGCTCTCTATCTTAACCAGAAGCCAGGCTGGATTTTCAGCACTAGTGTCAAACAACTGACCCCAAGGTGGGCTGAGTAAGGATGATTTCCGCCTTTTACCTCCTTTAAGAACAAGGTCGCCGGGCACAGGCTTCAGCCCATACTCATCAATCCTCTTGCTCACCATGTTGTTCCACACGTAGCTCTGATAGCTGTGAATGTACATTAAGCGATTGTTTCTTGGTATCTGAGGGGAGGAAAAAAAACCAAGCAAGAGGAAAAAAAAAAATTCTGAATACTGAAAGTACTGTACTTGCCAAGACATCCCATTTGTTAAGTGGCGCACTTCATATAAGAAGCCCCTAGCTTCCATCTCCCATTTTTTTGAAGAGCTTACAGAAACAGTGACTGATACACGGCAACCAGTTTCAGAGACGGAACCCCTGAGACTGCAAGGTGTTCACATCAGCAGCAGCTCCCGTTTCGCACCCACACCGTGCAGACGTGAATGTGAAGAAAGCAAGCGCTTTGGAATTCATACTCTACATCAGCGGTTCCCAACTTCTTTGGCACCGGTGACTAGTTTCGTGAAAGACAATTTCTCCACGGACACAGAGGGTGGGGAGGGGTGGGATGATCCAAGTGCATTATGCTTACTAAGCCATCACTGATCCGACAGGAGGCGGAGCCCAGGCAGCAATGCAAGAGATGCGGGGCTGGCTGTAAACACAGATGGAGCATCTCTCACTCACTCACTGCTCACCTCCCGCCGTGCAGCCTGGCTCCTAACAGGCCACGGACGGGCGTCAGTCCGTGGCCCAGGGGCTGGGGACCCCTGCACTAATCAAAAGACACAGACTTCAAACTCAAGGAACTTATACATCAATCATAGGGCTAACAGTGTTTTCTAATTGTACAGAAGGCAAAAGCCTATATGACTTTTTGACCACTAATTTCCTGGAACAGGAATCCTGATTTTTTTTGGGGGGGGGGTACATCTGGGGAGCAACAAGCAAGACTTAACAATTAAAAGTTAAACTTTCAGTCTATCGGGATTACAGTATCCAAACACAAATACAGGCTATACTCACCAGGACGGTACTCAGAGAAACCACACTAAAATGTAGTCAGTTAGACCACTTACTACTGTGTAACCCTCTCATTGAGGCAGGTTACATTCTGATGCTGCAGAGTAACCAAGAAATGACCTTATGATGGGTTCTGGTTTCTCAAATACCAAGACATTAATACTTCCCTTAAATCAAACCTCCTCATAGCTACCATTTCCCACACGGATGCTTTTTTCAAGCCCTCCATGTTAATCATCACCGCCCCACTGTCTGCACCCACCGCCCTCCCTGGTTGCCATCCAGGGTCTAAACAGGGATCACTCAGATAGCACAGCTCTCAAAGATCACCAAAGGAGCCTTATTTACCTTCAGTTCTTTCGAAATTTAGTGAAATTTAAAGATAGAAATTTCAAAGCATTAAGCGACCTTGAGTCAGGGCCTGACTTCACAAATTGCACTCACTATGCCAAATGCAGAGACTATATTCTTCATTCCGTATTTTGAAAGTCCTCGGAGAAGCTGCCCTTCCACACACCTTTTGACAGGTAGTTTTCGGAGGGCGGCGGCTGGGTCTTTGGTCTTCGCCCATTCTTCCCTGCATTTAACCAAGTACCCCTTTTCAGCTGGAGCGGGGGAGGAAAAAGCTGTGATTAAACAGTTTATCCAAAAGACAGACTTTCATAACTTAAAACATTTCACAGAGAAGACAAAATTAGGAACTGCTATTTGTGATAGAGGTACGCAGAAGAGCTTCTGCTCACCTGAGAGCAATAATCAGAAATGAAAAGACAGGAAAGGCAGAGAGCTTAGAGAACTAGATGGCTTTCATGCTACCATCTCAGGACTTAAGTCCACCACTGAGCACTGCCATGCCAACTCAACCGCAGACAAAACCTAGGCAGCCCTCACTTCCTTCCCTCTCTTCTTTACTGTATTGTCGAATGGAATGGGTTACTTTCCATAAAATTAGACAATCTTATCTCTTTTCAGTGTGCAAATAATCATCCACAGTGGACATAACTATTTTGGTGATTTATAAAGTGATACTTAGATCCTTTTTCAATACAGTATGACATTAGAATTTCTAATGAACTCTTCAAACAAAAATTCTCGGTGCGCTTTCTTCAAGTTTTTATATTATATTACACTCTGTTATTATGACAAATTAACCACCAATGAAACCTGTTTGGATTCCTGTATGTTCAGAGATTTTACAGCACACAAAGAAATGAATGTATTTATTTATGAGTTAATAATTAGATGAACTTGAGCTGCTGCTGCTAAGTCACTTCAGTTGTGCTAAAGAGCTGAAAATAACAGATAAATTATAAGTCTCTAATATATACATAAGACTTGTACAAAAATAAAGATGCGAAAGTTTTGAAATAATGACACTAATTTGCACCTATACTTTTATTCAAAGCAATTTCATGAATATTGAGTCATATATTCCTTTTTTTTTTCTTAAGATTATTTTTATTCTCACCTCCAGAACGGGGTTTCAATATTAAATCCATGACTTCAGCCCAGGAATTTTGCAGTATAGCTCTAAAATTAAACAGCATTTATTTTACTTAATTTTGCATTAAGATGAGTTTTATCTGCCCAAATTTGTAGAGTCAACAAATCATGTTAACTTTATATATTTTAGTAAACTTAAAAGCAGAAAAACTAATATTGATACAATGATACAGGTAAATGTCAAAAGAACTAAAGAGAGAAGAAGATTAAGAATATAACATTTATATAATTTAGTATCATCTCATTTTTAAAATGCTATATAATATAAATACTACCTAGTCATGCTTTAAGCTGTTATACGTGGTATTACCTGTAAAAATCAGTCTTTACATATCAATATTTGAAACTTTCAAAAAATTTCTCCCATATATTAAAAAATTTCTTGCCTAGATAAAGAGAATAATACAATTTATCTTTATGCATTATAATTCTCACCAAAACGGAAGTATCTTTACTTTTGCTGATTACAAGTTATACATATTTCTATAAAATTAAACAGTACAGAAGCAAGGAGGTTACCTGGTATCTAACCTCTAAAAAACACTGTTAACACTTCAGAGTATAGATTTCAAGACCTGCTTGATCTTCACATGTATGTTATTTTTCCTTTTACTTTTATTATACTATCTTTTGCCACACAAAGAATATATTTTGTGTATCATATCCGAATATTTTTTCCTAATTAAGATTTCTGGGCTTGTAGTCAGAAAGCCTTTCCCTACCACCAGAAAACAAAAATCCCTATTAATTTTTCTGTTTTTCTACTTAACTAGGGTTATTTTTCACATTTAAGTTAATCTATGTGAGAGATTTGTGTTTTACGTAAAATGCTACTGTATATACTAATGAGATCACACATTTAACCTACTACTTAACTAACTAGTAGTTAACTAATCTACTAACTAGTTAGTAGATTTTAACCTACTAGTGCAATGAATTATTTGAAAAGATATCCCACTGCTGGCCATTCTTGAAGTCCTGGAACAAGCCATGCTCCAACAGTCTTTAAACACCCTCCTGAGCACGGTTATTATTCAGCTGGCCTAGGCCTTCAGTAATATTTCCAAAAAGAGCACAGTGCTAATTCTGGACTAGGTGGCGGAGCACCAAATACCATGAAAGAAAGGCTTCTGTGTGCAAAACCCTTTGTTCTCTGGCTGGCCACTTGATTTTGTAAACAGTTCTACTGAAAACCAGCCGTGCTCATTAACATATGTGCTGTCTCTGGTTGCTTCCACCCTCTAACAACAGTGCTGAGGAGCTGCCGGACACACTCTGTGGCCCACAAAGTCTATTTATGACCTGACCCTCTACACAAAAAGTGTGCAACACTTGGTATAATGTAAAGTTGCTTAACTACGAGACTTCTTACTTACCACTTTTAAGATACTACTGCATGCGTGAAGGTTCAGTATACGTCACCATAGTAAAGATGGATATATGTGGTTTACGATAAGCCATTCTATGTTAAAATGCTTTCTACTTTTCTGACATTATTAGCGTCTTGCCTTTTTTCACTTTCTTTTATAAATTGTGTAAAGTGTATATAGCATAAAATTTATCATTTCAGCTATTTTTAAGTGGACAGTTCTGCGGCATCAAGTCCATCAGGACCATCCGCCTCCAGGGCTCTTCAATCTTTCATGACCAGTTCAGGATTCAGTAGACAGGGACTCCTTTCCCCTCCCCACAGCTCCTGGCAACCACCATTCTACTCTGTCTATCTAAGACTTTGACTACTCTAGGAATCGCAGATAAGTGGAATTACACAGTGTTTGTCCTTTGGTGACTGGCTTATTTCACTTAACGTAAGTCTTCAGGTTTATTCGTGCCGCAGCATGAATCAAACTGCCTTCCTTTTTAAGGCTGCATCCCACTGCATCTATGGACATTCTGTTTATCAGCTCATCTGTTAATGGACACCTATTTGGCTGCTTCTACCATTTGGCTACTGCGAACAATGCTCCTCTCAACATAGGTGTATAAATATCTGTTGAGTGTTTTTATTTGTTTGGGGTATACATCCAGAAATGGAACTGCAGAATCATATAGCAGAAGCTCTGTGTTTTAGTTCTGGAGACTGTCCATATCATTTCTACAATGGCAATTCCATTCTATACACTCACCTGCCGTGTCCAAGGGCCGCAATTTCTCCACACCCAACACTTATTTTCTTTCCCTTTTTGTTCTTTTTCTAAATGACAGCCATCCTAATGGGTACAAAGTTATATCCTATTGTGGTTTTGATGTACATTTCTTTAATAATTAGTGGTACTAAACATCTTTTCATAGGTTTATTAGTTACCTGTATATCTTCTTTGGGGAATAGTCAAGTTTTTAGCCCATTTTAAAATTAGGTTTTTTTGTTGTTATTGAATTGCATGAGTGGTTTTTATTTTTTTTGCCACTCCGTGTGGCATGTGGGATCTTAGTTCCCTAACCAGGGACTGAACCCTGGGCCCTTGGCAGTGAAGCATGGAGTTCTAACCACTGGACTGCCGAAGAACTTCCCCCTTTTACCTGAGCTTTTTACCCTCACAACACAGTCTCAGAGAGGTAGAGGAAATACTACATGATATTTTCATTTTCTCTTAAGGATGAGTGAACAAATGCAACTTCATAGAGTCAACTGCTGAAATCATGGGCTGAAGTGAGAAGACCCCTCTCCTCTCAGGACTGCAGCTGACAAACCAGTGAGCTTGAGCTGCCTCCCAAATTTCACCTTTGCTAAAGCAAAGAATTTGAAGTGCCAGGAAGAACATGAACTAAATAATCTTTCAGGTCACTTCCAAACTCAAGCTTGCTAATCCTAACTGCCATGTGAATAATCATTTAGGTAACACAATATGCACCAGAGAGCAGGATAGTGTAAGTAAGTTTATAAACCGAGTCTTTACTGATGGGATTCCCACCCCAGCTCACCTAGAGGGATTTCCTATTATCACAAAGCTGATGAGAGTGTTCTTAAAATGAATTTTATGTGCTAACTGCATCCTACACCACTTTCTTTAAAGGGTGAGGGAAGGGCAGGTATCAGTTTAAGAAATTAGGAAGCATCTGTTAACAGAGACCATAAGCTACACGTCTCCTTCAGGCTACTCTGGGGCTGAGTTACCCAACTGCTACTGCTGGGTCACTTACTGAGCCAAGATTTATCTGTGTAAAAGAAAACAGAATCCCTGGATGGGATATTAGGTGGGAGAGAAAAACTGACTCATTAGGTTAAAGCTCTCTGAACCCTGACTTACTTTTTCACCTTGTACATGAACTATCATAAAACAGAACAAAACTTATGGAGGCTATGGATCAGTTAGTCATCTAAAAGGATTCTTTTGGTCCAGCTTTCCAGGAAATCTAGAAATAACTAAAAACAACACTGACCAAAAAAAAAAAATCCTGCTTCTTTTTATTTTTTAATGAGCAAGTTCTTTCAGACAAAAGTTAAGAAATTAAATACAAACCTTCCAACTTGATATGTGGGGACAGCTGTTGTTCCGAACCTTTGCATTCCGTAGTAGTTGATAAACCCAATCTCCTTGAGAGAGTTCATGGCTTGTTCCACTTGGCTGTCAGTTCCTGTTATATTTCTGGTGGGGGCGGGAGGGCAAATGACCCAGAGAAAAAACTTTTACAGGCAAACACACTCAGGGATGCAAATCACAACTGACGTGGCCGGCTCCTGTGCTTTCCCCTTGTTCCATGGAGCTCTCTCTACCCCCCAAGGACTTTGTCTTTTTAAAAACTGCGAAATGTAGACAACACAAAATTTACCATTGTAGCCATTTCTAAGCATGCAAATGGTAGCATTAAGTACATTCACAGTGTTGCATAACCTCTACCACTATATACTTCTGCACTGCTTCATCTTCTCAAATTGAAACGCCAGTTACTGAACAGTAACTCATCTCCCCACCTTACACCCCAGGTAACCTTTATTCTAGTTTTTTGTGTCTATGAATCTGCCTATTCTAGGAGGTGGAAGTGTAAGCTGTCTTTTGCATGTCAAGGAGATGGCCTCATTCCAAAGGTGGCGCTGAGTGAGTAGGGGGTGGCTGTACTGGCACCAACACTACAGCTGGGTTTGCTCTCCCAGTTCCACCGGACCCCACCTCGCCTTCCTGGGCCACCAAGACCATTGGTGCCAGCTCACTGGAGTTAACAACCATTCCAAAGGGACTCGAGGTGACCCAAGAAGACCCTCCCTGGTCTGTACTCCCCGTTGCAGCTCTTTACCTGAGGACAACCGTGAAGTGATTTCCTTGAAGCTCTCCCAATTTCAGAGGGTTTTTCTGATAGCTGAAATTCCCCAGCTTAAAGTTCATCAAGCACTTGTTCAAGTGGGCAAGTCTTTGTGCCGTTATTCTAAAAAATACAAAATGTAAAAGGAGCAGAAAGATGGTCATGACGTGTTGCCTGGATAATATGATCTAGGACTGTTTATACAGAAAATGGCAGCTTAAAATGAGACTAGAAGCTGTGATGGCAGAAAAGCCAAGTGGCACCAAGGCCAGTGGGGTAAGCCTATCTTTCATTCGCCTCTGGAATGTTCCTCCAGCCTGAGGACATCCGTTCCTGCTGGAATGATGTAACCTGGGCCATCGTTATATTCTTAAGAGTCTGATGTTACTTGTATACTGATAATGGAACAATTATGTTTGAAATTTTCTACTTTTTGTGAGGAGAGAAGGGAGCAGAGTAATTCCTACAGGTAAAAAAGTTCTTCAGTTCAATTCAGCCACTCAGTCGGGGCCAACTCTTTGTGACCCCATGAATTGCAGCATTCCAGGCCTCCCTGTCCATCACCAGCTCCCAGAGTTCACTCAGATTCACGTCCATCAAGTCAGTGGTGCCATGCAGCCATCTCATCCTCGGTCGTCCCCTTCTCCTCCTGCCTCTAATCCCTCCCAGCATCAAAGTCTTTTCCAATGAGTCAACACTTCGCATGAGGTGGCCAAAGTACTGGAGTTTCAGCTTTAGCATCATTCCTTCCGAAGAAATCCCAGGGCTGATCTCCTTCAGAATGGACTGGTTGGATCTCCTTGCAGTCCAACGGACTCTCAAGTCTTCTCCAACACCACACTTCAAAAGCATCAATTCTTCGGCACTCAGCCTTCTTCACAGTCCAACTCTCACATCTATACATGACTACTGGAAAAACCATAGCCTTGACTAGATGGACCTTAGTCGGCAAAGTAATGTCTCTGCTTTTGAATATGCTATCTAGGTTGGTCATAACTTCTCTTCCAAGGAGTAAGCATCTTTTAATTTCATGGACTTCACAGTCCAACTCTCACATCTATACATGACTACTGGAAAAACCATAGCCTTGACTAGATGGACCTTAGTCGGCAAAGTAATGTCTCTGCTTTTGAATATGCTATCTAGGTTGGTCATAACTTCTCTTCCAAGGAGTAAGCATCTTTTAATTTCATGGTTGCAGTCACTATCTTACTAAGCATTAAAAAAGAATCATAGTTTCACTTTTGTCCATCAGAAAAATATTGTAATCACACTACAGAAAACTTGGAATAGCACAGAGAAATACAGAAGAAAATAAAACTCAGTCTCATCAGCTAAAAAAAAGATATTAGTATCTAACTTTGAATTTCCTCCTATTCTTTCTTAAATACACATCTGATATATGTATATGATCTGACTACATATATTTAGTCAGAATCACATAATCTATACTTTCCTGCTATCATTTAAAAGGTATAAAGTTTTCATGACAGTCCCCTGGGATGGCCATTTAAATTGCTACCCATCTTCTGCTATTACTATAAAGTACTCTCTAACAACCATCTTCATACACATGTCATGGTACACCTACATAGGTGAATGATTTAGATATGTTCATATTTAAGGACGAAGAAGGCGATGGCACTCCACTCCAGTACTCTTGCCTGGAAACTCCCATGGACGGAGGAGCCTGGTGGGCTGCAGTCCATGGGTTGCTAAGAGTTGGACACGACTGAGTGACTTCACTTTCACTTTTCACTTTTATACATTGGAGAAGGAAATGGCAACCCACTCCAGTGTTCTTGCAGGGAGAATCCCAAAAACTCACTAACTTCTTTAATAATTGCAATACATGTAAAAAAAGAAGTACAGTACTAGAAAGCCTCTGCTGTATTTCTGTCCCTCAATACCCTGCTCCACTGGCAGCCAACATGAACGGTTTCTTGTATATCCCTCGAGAAACACTTTCTGTACACGTAAGTGTTCCTATTATCTTCTCTCTCTTTGGAATTTCTCAGTAAGCTTCTACTCTACATTATATGGACAGAACTGCTTGACAGATTTTCAAAAAGTGAATGCAACCATATAACCAGCACCCAGATCTTCCCTTTTACAAAACAATTTTTGTTACATTTACAAATTGTTTACTATCTTCCTTTATTCCCAGAAAACTGGAAAACTGCGTATTAGAGACCTGTCTTACCCAGAGAGTCCTTTCAGAAACTGCCTCGCTCTGTGTATAGGCGCACAGGGTGGCCGCCGCACTGCCTGGATCTTTTCTCTGGCCTTCATCTGGCCAGTCCCCTGGGATGGCCATTTAAATTGCTACCCATCTTCTGCTATTACTATAAAGTACTCTCTAACAACCATCTTCATACACATGTCATGGTACACCTACATAGGTGAATGATTTAGATATGTTCATATTTAAGGACGAAGAAGGCGATGGCACTCCACTCCAGTACTCTTGCCTGGAAACTCCCATGGACGGAGGAGCCTGGTGGGCTGCAGTCCATGGGTTGCTAAGAGTTGGACACGACTGAGTGACTTCACTTTCACTTTTCACTTTTATACATTGGAGAAGGAAATGGCAACCCACTCCAGTGTTCTTGCAGGGAGAATCCCAGGGGCGGAGCCTGGTAGGCTGCCGTCTATGGGGTCGAACAGAGTCAGACACGACTGAAGCGACTTAGCAGCAGCAGTAGCAGCAGCACATCTAAGGAGAAGTGGAGGATTTTAAATTTTAACCCCTACTGTCCTCCAAAAAGGTTGTATCAATTCACACTCCCATCATTAATATGTCAGTGCCTTCTGTCTCATGCCTGTGTCCTCACATAGCATGTTATAAACCTTATTTTAGCTCTGCCAGGCAAAATTTAAAATGCTATTTTCATTTTTACTTACCTGCTTCTTACTCTGAGAGAATTTAAACATTTTTTCATGTTTTGACTGTGGAGTACCTATTCTTCCTACTACCTCTTTTTCTATTGGATTGTTAATATTCTTCTGATTTCATAGATTAAGGAAATCTACCCTTTACCACACAGTGAGAAAATATTATCTCCCATTTTGTGAGTTCACTTGATAATATATTTTGGAAAATTTCTCAACTTAATGTTAAAAAAAAAAAAAAAAGTGTTCCTATTATCTTCTCTCTCTTTGGAATTTCTCAGTAAGCTTCTACTCTACATTATATGGACAGAACTGCTTGACAGATTTTCAAAAAGTGAATGCAACCATATAACCAGCACCCAGATCTTCCCTTTTACAAAACAATTTTTGTTACATTTACAAATTGTTTACTATCTTCCTTTATTCCCAGAAAACTGGAAAACTGCGTATTAGAGACCTGTCTTACCCAGAGAGTCCTTTCAGAAACTGCCTCGCTCTGTGTATAGGCGCACAGGGTGGCCGCCGCACTGCCTGGATCTTTTCTCTGGCCTTCATCTGGCCAGTCCCCTGGGATGGCCATTTAAATTGCTACCCATCTTCTGCTATTACTATAAAGTACTCTCTAACAACCATCTTCATACACATGTCATGGTACACCTACATAGGTGAATGATTTAGATATGTTCATATTTAAGGACGAAGAAGGCGATGGCACTCCACTCCAGTACTCTTGCCTGGAAACTCCCATGGACGGAGGAGCCTGGTGGGCTGCAGTCCATGGGTTGCTAAGAGTTGGACACGACTGAGTGACTTCACTTTCACTTTTCACTTTTATACATTGGAGAAGGAAATGGCAACCCACTCCAGTGTTCTTGCAGGGAGAATCCCAGGGGCGGAGCCTGGTAGGCTGCCGTCTATGGGGTCGAACAGAGTCAGACACGACTGAAGCGACTTAGCAGCAGCAGTAGCAGCAGCACATCTAAGGAGAAGTGGAGGATTTTAAATTTTAACCCCTACTGTCCTCCAAAAAGGTTTTATCAATTCACACTCCCATCATTAATATGTCAGTGCCTTCTGTCTCATGCCTGTGTCCTCACATAGCATGTTATAAACCTTATTTTAGCTCTGCCAGGCAAAATTTAAAATGCTATTTTCATTTTTACTTACCTGCTTCTTACTCTGAGAGAATTTAAACATTTTTTCATGTTTTGACTGTGGAGTACCTATTCTTCCTACTACCTCTTTTTCTATTGGATTGTTAATATTCTTCTGATTTCATAGATTAAGGAAACTACCCTTTACCACACAGTGAGAAAATATTATCTCCCATTTTGTGAGTTCACTTGATAATATATTTTGGAAAATTTCTCAACTTAATGTTAAAAAAAAAAAAAAAACTGGTAACACTGTAACAAAGTCTTATACTTTACACTCAGATTTACCAATTGCTAACATTGTCCCACTACACTTTACATGTATTTCTATTCATATGAACACCCCTATACCACACACACATGCACAGATACACACACACACACACACACATTCTGAACCACATGAGAGTGAGCTGCAGCCTGGGGACATCTCACCCTTAAAGAGAGTGCAGTATGTGTCTCCTAAGAATAGCAGTCTCCCAAGCTACTCACCACCGGTAACCCTCAGGGAGCCTACAGGAATTCAGTGCTACAGAACAACAGTCCAGATTCAAACTCACCCAATTCCCCCAATAACATTACTAAGATTTTTTGTGTGTGTGTGCTTAGTCACTCAGTCGTGTCTGACTCTTTGCGACCCCACGAACTGTAGCCCACCAGGCTCCTCTGTCCATGGGGATTTTCTAGGCAAGAACACAGGAGCGGGTGCCATGCCCTCCTCCCGTGGGTCTTCCCAGTTCAGGGATCAAACCCGGGTCTCCCACATCATAGGCAGATTCTTTACAGTCTGAACTACCAGGGATTTTTAACACTACTTAACTTCAGGATCTAATCAAAGACCAGGACAATCATTATTTCCACAACAATAAGACTCCCATAGGTTATGCTCAAAATCTTACTGTGAGGAAACAATGATTGTCCTGGTTCTTGATTAGATCCTGAAGTTAAGGAGCTTAAAAAAATCTAAATGACATTACTGGGAGGAATTGGGTGAGTTTGGATGTGGACTGCTCCTCAGCAGCGCTGAATATTCACTGGAAGGAGTGATGTGAAGCTGGAGCGCCAATATTTTGGTCACCTAATGTGAAGAGCCGACTCACTGGAAAAGACCTCGATGCTAGGAAAGATTGAGGGCAAAAGGAAAGGGGGGCAGCACAGGGAAGATAGTTAGATAGCATCACCAACTCAAATGAACAAGAATTTGCACAAACTCTGGGAGACAGTGAAGGACAGAGGAGCCTGGGATGCTGAAGTGCATGGGGTCGCAAAGAGTTGGACATGACTTAGTGTGAGTGACATGACACTCATGTCTGGGTGACTGAGCAACAAAAGAAACCTCCCACATTCTGCGGGGAGCGTCATGCAGGAGATGCTGAGGCCTTTTCAGTGTATCACGGCAAAATGGTACCTCTCCCTCCTTTTCCTTTTTAAATTTGCAACCTGTGGCGTGCCATTTTAAACATTCTATGCCTATCCTGTTTCACCCAGCTGTTTTGGTGCCCAAGGATAGCTGCTGGCAGGCGAAAATATTCCTGTGCTGACTGTGAAAGAGTGTTTGTAAGCCAACCCCCCCTCCCATTCCTCCTGTATCAGTTGACATTCTACAAATAAGGACTAGACAGTAAAATTTTAATTGAGAGTTTTTAAAAATAGCTCTGGGATGAAAGCTTTACTCAGAAAGGGTGTCCCTAGTTGGAGATTATTTTTTTTAAACAGTATCCCCAGGTATAAGTAGAGTGCCTTTTCTTTTTAACTTTTTATTTTGTATCAGAGTATAGCCGATTGACAAACAATGTAGTACTTTTACACTTGTTCAGTTGTTGCTTTAGAGTAAAAAGGATACTTCTTCTTCTGTTTCAGTTTGGCTTACAGTAGTGATGTGTCTCATTGCAGCAGTGCTGGCCTCTGTGCCATCATTAACACACTAATCTTCACTACTGGTCTTACAAAAGGCTGGTCTTTTACACTGGCTGCAGCTAAAAAGGAAAGAACTCCAGGTGTGGGGGTTCCAGGGCTTTGACTGGGAGTTTCTGTTTACTCTCCCTAGTCAACTGCCATGCCAAAAGTGGCTCATTTAGAAAGGAGGGGGATGAGGTCATGCTCCTCCCCCGGCTTTAAACTACGGACTCTCTTCATCCTAGGCCACAAGGAGACAAGGAAAGAAGAGGGGAAAGTTTTTCAACACAAGCCAGTAACTGCATCAGCTGCTGCTCAGTGGCTTTGGTTCTGCATTTTAAATTAACAGCATCACACATTCCTTTTGGTTTTTGACTTTTTTGTTTTTTTAAGGTAGATTATGGAGTATAAACATTACATCAAAGGCTTGGCTACAAAACATAAATTCACCAATTCACTAGCTCAGAACATCTTTTCTCTGCTGATTTTAAATGCTACTTTGATTACACACTGACTGTGGACATATCTGGGTCTGTAATTATTCTAATTCTACCCATTTATGTGTAAGTATCACATTGCTTTAACTGCTATACTTCTATAATAGGTTTAAAATATACTGTGGCTAGACAATCATATGTAAAAAAATGAAATCAGGACATTTTCCAACATCAGATACAAAAATAAAGTCAAAAAGGATCAAAGAGCTAAATCTAAGACCAGATACTATAAAACTCCTAGAGGAAAACAGGCAGAACACAATTTGACAAAAATCACAGCATTATTTTCATAAGTCTGTCTTCTAGAGTAACAGAAACAAAAGCAAAAATAAACAAATGGGATCTAATTAACCTTAAAAGCTTTTGCATAGCAAAGGAAACCATAAACAAAATACAGACTGGGAAAAACACATTTGCAAATGATACAAGCAACGATGGTTTAACTGACAAAACATACAGTTTAATCAGCTCATTATCAAAAAACAAACAGCCCAATCAAAAATGGGCAGAAAAAATAAATAAATAAAATTTAAAAATGGCCCGAAGACCCAAACAGACATCTCTCCAAAAAGACATACAGACGGCCAATAGGCACATGAAAAGATGCTCAATAATGCTAATTATCAGATAAATGTAAATCAAAATTACTGTCAGGTACCATCTCACACTGGTCAGAATGGCCATCATTAAAAAGCCTACAAATAGGGCTTCCCTGGTGGCTCAATCGTGAAGAATCCGCCTGTCAATGCAGGAGGCATGGGTTTGATTCCCGGTTCAGGAAGACCACACACGCTCCAGAGCAACTAAGCTGTGCATGTCACGACCACTGAGCCTGAGCCACAACTACTGAAGCCTGTGCACCCAACAGCCCGTGCTCTGCAACAAGAGAAGCCACCACAGTGAGAAGACAGCAGCCCTGCTCACTGCAACTAGAGGAAGTCTGCACAAAAACAAATACCCAGCACAGTCAAATATACATTAAAAAACAAAACAAAAAAACGAATAATAAATACTGGAGACGGTGTAGGAAAAAAGAGAACTCTGAACACTGTTGGTAGGAATGTAAACTGGCACAGCCACTATGGAGAACAGTATGGAGATTCCTCCAAAACTAGTGACAGAGTTGTCACAGAAGCCAGCAGTCCCACTTTTGGGCACACACCCAGAAGAGAGGAAAACTCTAATTCAAAACGATGCACGCAGCCCAGTGTTTGCAGCAGCACTACTTACAGCACAGTCAAGACATGGCAACAACCTAAACGTTCATCTAGAGGTGAACCGCTAAAGAAGACGCAGCATATATATACAACAGAATATTACTCAGCCAGAAAAGAATAAAATAATGCCATCTGCAGCAACATGATGGACCTGGAGATGATTATCATAAGGAAAGTAAGTCAAAGACAAATAGATGATATCACTTACATGTGGTTAAGAAAAAAAGGAACTTATTTACAAAACAGAAACAGATGCACAGAGAAAACAAACTTATGGTTACCAAAGGGGAAAGACAGGAGGGAGGAATAAATCTGGAATGTGCATTAACATATATACACTACTATATATAAAATAAACAAGTATGTACTACGTAACACAGGGAATTGTATTCAGTATCTTGTAGAAACCAATAATGGAAAAGAATCTAAAAAAAATTTGTGTTTACATATAACACAAGTATAAAATCGACTTTGTCATTCATCTGAAACAATGTAAGTCAATTGTACTTCAATAAAAACAAGTAAACTGCTCTTAAAAAAAAAAGGTGATAAGTGAAAGAAACAGATTATTATAAATCCAGAAATATCTTAGAGTGGAGAGCTGTCTCTTATACACATCTCAGGGTGGCCGCCGCACTGCCTGGATCTTTTCTCTGGCCTTCATCTGGCCAGTCCCCTGGGATGGCCATTTAAATTGCTACCCATCTTCTGCTATTACTATAAAGTACTCTCTAACAACCATCTTCATACACATGTCATGGTACACCTACATAGGTGAATGATTTAGATATGTTCATATTTAAGGACGAAGAAGGCGATGGCACTCCACTCCAGTACTCTTGCCTGGAAACTCCCATGGACGGAGGAGCCTGGTGGGCTGCAGTCCATGGGTTGCTAAGAGTTGGACACGACTGAGTGACTTCACTTTCACTTTTCACTTTTATACATTGGAGAAGGAAATGGCAACCCACTCCAGTGTTCTTGCAGGGAGAATCCCAGGGGCGGAGCCTGGTAGGCTGCCGTCTATGGGGTCGAACAGAGTCAGACACGACTGAAGCGACTTAGCAGCAGCAGTAGCAGCAGCACATCTAAGGAGAAGTGGAGGATTTTAAATTTTAACCCCTACTGTCCTCCAAAAAGGTTGTATCAATTCACACTCCCATCATTAATATGTCAGTGCCTTCTGTCTCATGCCTGTGTCCTCACATAGCATGTTATAAACCTTATTTTAGCTCTGCCAGGCAAAATTTAAAATGCTATTTTCATTTTTACTTACCTGCTTCTTACTCTGAGAGAATTTAAACATTTTTTCATGTTTTGACTGTGGAGTACCTATTCTTCCTACTACCTCTTTTTCTATTGGATTGTTAATATTCTTCTGATTTCATAGATTAAGGAAATCTACCCTTTACCACACAGTGAGAAAATATTATCTCCCATTTTGTGAGTTCACTTGATAATATATTTTGGAAAATTTCTCAACTTAATGTTAAAAAAAAAAAAAACTGGTAACACTGTAACAAAGTCTTATACTTTACACTCAGATTTACCAATTGCTAACATTTTCCCACTACACTTTACATGTATTTCTATTCATATGAACAC
>SJYC01062323.1:0-38805 GCA_006408675.1 Madoqua kirkii
TACATAAAAATTCTCCTTTTATTAATTGAACATTTATATAGGGCACTCTTACAAAACATTATTTTATAAATGTTTGTTATTGTAGAGAAATATGTGATTTTTTTTTCAATTTGTTGTTTTTACATCAGTGTTGCTGAGCTCTTTTATGAATGCTAACATTTTGTACATAGATTTTTAAAAAGTTTCTAGGTAAACAACCATATAACCTATAAATAATATTTTTTACATTCCATTTCAAACATGTAGAACACTGGGCTATTTTTACCAACCACTCTGTACCTCTATGCAGTAAGATTTAATTAGAAAAATTTGCCAGAACTCGGAACTGAGAGATTGCATTTCTGATTCTTGAAATTATAGGAAAAAATATAATCAATTTAAGAGAATACAAATATCATAAACCATTTAAGCTACCAGCCATAATTTCAAAATGCACACTTTAGAGTAAAAGAGTTCCTATCAGGAAAGTGCTTATTTCCATTAACTTTACATTAGCTAATATTTAAGTCACACTTTTGAATAAACTTGCTTTATTACCAGGAATGTCTCTCCTCCCCTCTTTTCTTTCTTGTTTTTTGAGAGGAATAAGGCAGCTAGATGAGAAAAAAAAAAAAGTTTCACATTCTTTAATGTGAGTGGTATATTTGTTCTTCTGTATACTAGAATATACTCTATCCATTCCACTGAGCCAAGTCTTCAATAATATGATAATCTGTCTTTCAAGTTTCATCTTAATTGCAGAGTTCATTTTTGTTAAAATGCCCTGGCACCATTCAGTCTTCTATGAAATGAGAAAGGTCTTTTTCCTTCGGACTTGACATGTTTACCACGTATGTGTGAGCAATTTTTGCTGTCAACTAATTGCAAACGTCTTTTTGTTGTTGTTGAATCTGAAAATGTCTCCACTATACTTGCACAGCTGCCCTCTTCCCAGCAGAAACCAACCCGCCCCTCTCCCCTCTGCGAGTTTTAAACTTTCTTTGCTTTGGGGGTTCTGCACAAGCGCTACTAGTAACATCCAAGAGACAAAGAGCTGTGCTTGTGGGATGCCAAATTTGAGTTGTGAAACAAAGCACTCAAATTTGAGATTCAAGAGGATGAGGATGATGCTGGTAAAAAAAAAAAATTATGATAAAGCGTTATGATCCTAGAGCCATCTCCCTAGACAGCTCCTCCAGCCCACGGCCACCCCAGAGCACGCGGGAGGGAGTTATCCCCGAACAGGAGGGCTGCGGGGACCCCCACCGGCGAAGTCCCCTGCCCACGCCCCCGGCCCTCTTACCGCTTTACTGGATGATCTGGTCCCGCATGGGCTTGATGTCCTGGAAGCTCTGCTGGTTGACGAGGCTGTAGACGAGGATGAAGCCCTGGCCGTTCTTGATGTACAGGTCCCGCATGGACGCGAACTGCTCGGTGCCCGCCGTGTCCAGGATCTCCAGCACCGACGGCGACGAGTCCACCTCGATCTCCTTGCGGTAGAAGTCCTCGATGGTGGGGTCGTATTTCTCGATGAAGGTGCCGGTCACGAACTGCACGGTCAGGGCGGATTTGCCGACCCCGCCCGAGCCCAGCACCACCACTTTGTACTCGCGCATCGTCCCTCCGCGGCCGCCGCCGCCGCCGCCGCCCGCGACATAGACCTACGCCCGCCTCGCTGCGCGCCCGGACCCTGCGCCGGCGGCCGGCCCCGCCGACTCCCGCGGCCGCCCCCACCTCACGGCCGCCGCGGCCCCCCGGGCGCCGGCGGAGGCAAGCGCAGCCCTGGGCATAGGGGCCGAGCCAGGTGGCAAAGCGGCCCCGCAGGCGCCGGCAGGCACTGGAGGCGAGCGGGGAGCGGGAGCTAAGGAGCCGCCCGAGCCGCCCGAACCGCGGGCCCGCAGTGCCGCCCGCCTGGCAGCCCCGCCCCTCGCGCCTCCACGCCCAGCTCCCCGCCCGCCGCCGCCGCCGCCGCCGAGGCTGCTGCTCTTCCCGGCGGCGGAGCGCGCGCCCGAGCCCGAGCCGCAGCGCCGCCGGGGGGCGGGGCCCGGAGGCCCTGGGGGGCGGGGCCCGGAGGCGCCGTCCCGCCCCTGCGCCCCGTCGCCTAGGCGACCGGCCGCGCGCGCGCTCCCGGGAGGCTCTGCGCCGCGCGGAATCCTCGGCTGGCGGCTTAGATAAACAACCACCTGGGCCACCCGACAGCACCCCAGCCCGTAGAACCCAGCGGGTAGGGGGCATACTGAGCATGCGCAGTTCTCCACCCGGCGACGGGATCTGTTTCTACCTGAACACGCCAAGTTCAAGACTTTGGCAGAGACAGGCTGTTGGAGGGGCCAGGCAAACTCCGAGATTTAACCTGAGGAGAGGAGTAAGAAGAGAGACACCGGCAGGGCCCAACGGCGACTCTGGCACGAGGGCCTGGCTGGACACCACCTGGTCCGTCAGCATTCCTGAGGGGTTTGTTTTTATAAAGATAACGAAAAGGCTCTTTAAGGAGAAGCAGGCACACCACGAAAGGAAGCTTTTATTTTACGCCTCAGGACACTCAGGGAGACGCGAGAGGCCCCAGGGAGCTTACTGCCCAAGCCAGTGAGGCCGCGGTAGCCGGGGCCCACGCCCGCTGACGTCGCCGGGGTCCCGCCCACCTTCCCCAGCCCCGCCCTTTTCTTGGCCTGAGAGAAAGTCGAGCTCTTCCCACGCCCTGTCACCACGGGTGCTTGGAAAACTGGGAGAGCGGAGCCTTCAGCCACAGCCCCAAAGCCCGGGGACACTTCATAGCAACAGCCAGCCGGGACAACCTAGTGGGAAGCTAGTGGTCCATCTCAGCCAACCAGCCCACCTCTGTGGACCCCGTGGTGCCACTCTCGGCCAATGGAGAGCCGCTTTTTACCACGTGATACCATCCATCAGCCAATGGGGGGAGGCCAGTCGCAGGTTCCGCCCTCCCGTCGCCAACCGTGCTCTGCCAGCCAATGGTAGGTAAGCTCACGCATGACGGAGACTTTCTCTGAGCCAATCAGAAATCGCGATTCTCATGCCAACCCAGACTGGTAGTATGGAGACAGGGGCGAACTGGTGGGGCTTGGGCGGGGTCATTGATTGAGGTGGCGGTCGCAGCACCCTATTCTGGCGAAGGAACGAGCTGAATTGCAAGCGAGGGTAATGAATTTCGCTTTAATGTCGTCTCCGTGGCATTCTGCCTAAATGATGCACACAGAAATAGTGCTGAGGGATGCGAGCTAAATCGTGGGATGAATCGAGAGAAGAGAGAACAGTATCTTGTATTTAGGGTGAGAAATTTTCTAGTCGTTAGGGAGACATACTGCAGCAGTTGCATGGGTTCTCCAGGCGTGCCTCCTGAAATATTTTTAGCAACTCACTTTTGCCACTCACTGTTCTCCTAATTACACATTCTCTCCCATCCATAAAGTCAAATTTAGGAGAACTTAGGTCCCTGAGTATTCCTGGATTGTATTTTGCAGTAACTGGTTATTGGGTTCGGAGAAGGCAATGGCACCCCACTCCAGTATTCTTGCTTGGAAAATCCCATGGATGGAGGAGCCTGGTGAGCTGCAGTCCATGGGATCGCGAAGTCGGACACGACTGAGCAACTTCACTTTCACTTTTCACTCTCTTGCATTGGAGAAGGAAACGGCAACCCGACAGAAGAGCCTGGTTGGCTGCCATCTCTGGGGTCGCACCTACCGTTCTTAAACTATGTCCTTCTCTAACCAGTCTACACCCATCCATTACTAGTACACGTTTCTTGGGAATTACAAATTTCTATACTTATAGGGTTTGATCTGGGGCTTCCAGTGGTAAAGAATCCCCTAGCAATACAGGCGACAACGGCTCGCACAGGAGACTGAATTCAATCCCTGGGTCGGTAAGATCCCCTAGAGAAGGAAATGGCAATCCACTCCAGTATTCTTGCTTGAAAAATCCCATGGACAAAAGAAGCCTGGTGAGCTGTAGTCCAAGGGATTGCAAAAAGAGTCAGACAATTTAGCAGCTAAACAACAACCACAGCAAGGTTTGATCATGGCATGCCTCTTCACCCTTTTTGGTCCCCACAATGTTTGATCTGTGTTAATCAATAAAACAGATGTTCTTTTATCATCTTTTTTCATCAATTATCAAACTACTATAAAGATGTACTCAAATTTAGCAGTGTCCTAACAGCTGTATCGCTCTGTTACCTTAAAATGGATAGCTTACCTTTGCATTACCTTGGTATAGTATAACACGTCAAGTTTGTGCTTAAAATAATTGCAGGAAAGTGTCCTGTCAAAATATGTAGTAATATATAAGTAAGTCGTTATTTCTTGATTACTTATCAAAATGTGAGAGTTACATTTGAGCCACCAGAATCAACAGCGAAGGCAGATTGCAAAAGAACTAAGAATCAAGAGGAAAGTTTCAAGAGAATTGAAACCAAAGAGGGTCTGTTATCCCATCTTAAACTAGTAATGTGACTAGGTGAATTAAAATTAAGAGCTCACATGGGTTTGAGATAAAGCTTCACATCTAAGCTTTTTTGGCAGGCATGTTTCAAGATGATTTTGTAGGTGCATACAATGTTCAACTAGCTTTTTAGACTTTTCATATATTGTGTAAACTTACATGCTTTTTGTGGTTTCTTTGTAAGAGCTATACTTCTTTCACAGAATAGACATACTGTCTCTTTTAATATTCAACTTGAGTATTGTGTTAATAAGTTCCTAGACATGTTGGGGTTTAAATAGAGCCAAGAAACATCAAACTTTCTTTTTATAGTTCTTTACTTCCTGTGTAGTACCTTCTATTGCAAAATGGAACCTGAAAACCATTCACTTTACAAGGAATAAGTCCAGTAACTTTTTTTTTTTTTGAGAAATTTGCATTGAGGGGCTTGTTTGGTGGTCCTGTGGCTAAGACTCTGCACTCACAGTGCAAGGGGCCTGCCTTTAATCCCTGGTGGTGTGTGTTACAGTCATGTCCGACTCTCTGCGACCCCATGGACAATGGCCTGCCAGCCTCCTCTGGCATGGGGTTCTCCAGGCAAGAATACAGAAGTAAGTTGCCATTTCCTTCTCCATTAATCCCTGGTCAGGGAACTAGATTTCCCATGCTGCCACTAAGAGTTCACATACCTCAGCTAAGAGTTCACATGCCACAGCTTAAACATCCTGCATGTCAAAATAAAGATCTTTCCTGCTGCAAATAAGACCTGGTGCAGTGAAAATAAATGAATAAGTAAGCACATAAATAAGCTTGCTTTGGGATTGTGAGTCCAGAATGTACCCTTAAGCAACTGTTTTCATTTCTTAGGTCCCCAGAAGTTGAGAAGCTATGACCTGGAATGCATCTGGTAGAATTTGTCACACACACAAAAATAGTGAATGGAGTGCCCATTTACTCCTCTTAGCCTCATAGAGAGAGGAGAAGTTTTAGGGGACATTTCTCAGGTTATTTTCCCTGCTCTTTCATCAGTGTAGACTTTCTTGATGAGAAGGGTAGAGACTGTGGCTCTTGGAGTAGTCATACCTCATTTATATTTCTCCCAATGATGGGCCTCAGTTTTCATTCTCAGTGCTGCCATAAAGATAGATTTTTAATCATTCAGACAAACATGTCAAGTAGGAGCATATTTTCTTATTATTCTGTCTTGGTCATGATCTGATTTGAGGCTCAGTGTAAAATGCTGGTTGAAGAATTAGCTGCTGTAAGAAAGGATGTTGAAATGTGGAGAGAATTTTGAAGATCTGGGTGGGAAATGGGTGTGTATCTTCTGATCCCTTAATTGTGTTGATTGCTATGCTAGCATGAACTATCTATTCTGAGAGTGATTTTAGAAATAAAATATCTCCATTCATTTGTTCATGGAAAACATGAAATAAAAATGAGATAAAATGAAATTGAATTTTCCCCAAGAGCAGTAAATCTGTATACTAGTGAAAACTTAACAGTGTACACTGACACTTTAGGATCTCTTTAGCTTCAGAAGTGCACTGCTGGGAGAAAAAAGAGAGACAGGCAGAGAGAAACTTCATTTCTCCTCACTGAATCTGAGAGTTATCTCACCTATGCCCATATACCCTCAATTGTCACACTTGTGTTACCATGGAAACCCAGCTCCTTTCTTTGCTTCTGTGAAAGATGTTGGAAAAGGTGGGATGAAGTGGGGAGTACACTGTGTTCTGGGACTTTCTGGCAATAACAAGAAGCAAGTATGCAATGAATTTAATGTAAACAAGTGAGAGGGCATTTTTAAATGATGAGAACTTCTTGGCTATAAGACCCTGATTTCTATTGCTTTCTATAAAAGCCTATGTATCTCTGATTAGCCATAAAGGGGAAGGACAAGTCAAATATATCTAGAACCTATGAAATGCTCCTGACAGTTATAAAGAGAGCCGAAGACATTTTCTTGGCCTTCCAGGCTCCAGTACAGGTTAGAATCAAAAATATTCATGAAGAGTGAAAAGAAAGGGGCAAAATAAATGTGCGTCTCTTTTGAAAATATGATATATCTCAATACGTTAGAAAAGAATTAGAATGCAGAAATTGAGTATGTAAACAAATCAGTGAAAGAAACCTTTTTGTTGAGAAATTTTTCAATAGGCAATTTTAAGCAAAGGGGGAAAAAAAAACCCAAAAGGAAAGGCTTAATGATTAAAATATAAGGGAAAGGAAAAAAGGAATGAAAAACCTTAAAGAATCTTAAGAGGTTGAAGGTCCAAAGGAACATATGTGCCTGTGTGGTCAGTCATGTCTGACTCATTGCAGCCACGGGAACTGTAGCCCATCAGGCTCTTCTGTCCATGGGATAATCCAGATAAGAATCCTGGAACGGGTTGCCATTTCCCCCTCCAGCGGATCTTCCCAATCCAGAGATGAAACCCTTGTCTTGTGAGTCTCCTGCTTGACAAGTGAATTTTTTACCACTGAGCCAGCAGGGAAGCCCAGAGGGACATAACTCTAGTGTCATTTATTGAGCACAGAAGACCAGGCACAGTGTTGCTTGCACACCCTGCAGTTTTCCTTTACTTTTGAAGAAACAGAAAAAGGTGAATCAGGATTGATCATTGAAGGTAGCACCTTATCCCCTGTGTACAGTTACTAATTAGTTCAGAAGTAAGCACATGATTCAGTTCCTGCTGTTGGTCTGGGAAGAAGGATGCCGGACTGGGGGATTTATGGGATTCTGATAAGACTAAGTTGACATCCTCATTTTTGACATCTCTTGCTTTCTGCTTCGCACATTGAAATGTGAGTATATGGTCACCATCTTTGGACTGTGATACTTTGGATGGCTAAGAAGAAAGATGGGAAGAGCCTAATCCTGATGACAACATTGAAATGTCAAACCTATACTGTAAATGCCCACTTTTGGAACATAGCTAAGTAAACAGCTAGTCCTTTCATTTATGTTTTTCAGTTTGTTAGGTTTTCTGCATCTTGCAGTCAGATACATCTCAACTGTTACACTAAGTGTTAGGGGTTTGAGACAAAAATATGTTTAAAAAGATTAGCAAACACTCAAGAGCACTTTCTTTCTACTAATATCCTGGATGGTATTTCAAAGACATTATCATATTTACTGAGCACTTATTATGCATATTATTGTAGGCTCTGAGGATATAACAATAGACAATTAGCCAAAAGAGCTTGCATTCTAAAAGGAGGTATAGGTACAATAAACAGAAGAGGCATGCATTAGGCAGCTGATTGCAATTTAAATTATTATGTTAATGGTTATAATTAATGCTAGTAAGGAGGGAAAATATCTGGAATTACAATGGATATAATAAAATAATAAGGTTAGAAAATACATAACTAAATAATTGAATAAAACTACAAAAACACTTTTTAAGTACATGGTAATATTCAGTTCAGTTCAGTCGCTCAGTCGTGTCCGACTCTGCAACCCCATGAATCGCAGCACGCTAGGCCTCCCTGTCCATCACCAACTCCCGGAGTTCTCTCAAACTCATGTGTATCAAGTTGGTGATGCCATCCAGCCATCTCATCCTCTGTCGTCCCCTTCTCCTCCTGCCCCCCATCCCGCCCAGCATCAGAGTCTTTTCCAGTGAGTCAACTCTTAGCATGAGGTGGCCAAAGTATTGGAGTTTCAGCCTCAGCATCAGTCCTTCCAATGAACACCCAGGACTGGTCTCCTTTAGAATGGACTGGTTGGATCTCCTTGCAGTCTAAGGGACTCTCAAGAGTCTTCTCCAACACCACAGTTCAAAAGCATCAATTCTTCGGTGCTCAGCTTTCTTCACAGTCCAACTCTCACATCCATACAGGACCACTGGAGAAACCATAGCCTTGACTAGATGGACCTTTGTTGGCAAAGTAATATCTCTGCTTTTTAATATGCTATATTATGTGCTATTTATACATGAATTGCTAGAGGTCAAGAGAAATGTAATAACCTGGAGGGGATTTAGTCAAGGAAAGCTGTCAGAGAGAATTAATATGAAGCCATATTTTGGAGGAAGTGACAACCTAAAGAACAAAAGGAGAAAGCAGGAGTGAGGTGGAGTGAAATGAAGGGTAATACAGGATACTTGATCCCTTACTTCTCTATAGCAGTACCATTCTAGTGACAACTCAAGGAAAAACATCAGAAGTCTCAAAGCAAGATTATAACAGATACAAAAATACTATAGAAATAAAGAAAGAAAGAATACAGAAGAAAAAGTGGAAGAGTACAAAGGTACCTAGCCTTTCATGGACCACAGCCTTGTGACAAAGGAGCTTGCCTCCAATGAAGCTATGAGCCATGCTGTGCAGGGCCATCCAACATGGAGGGTTCATAGTGAAGAGTTCTGACAAAACATGATCCACTGGAGAAGGGAATGGCAAACCACACCAGTATTCTTGCCATGAGAACCCCACAACAGTATGAAAAAGCAAAAAGATATTACACTGGAAAATGAGCCCCCCAGGTCATAAGGTATCCAGTATGCTACTGGGGAAGAATAGAGGGCAATTACAGATAGCTTCAGAAAGATTGAAGTGGCTGGACCAAAGTGGAAACAACGCTCAGCTGTGGATGTGTCTGGTGGTGAAAGTAAAGTCCAATGCTGTAAAGAACAATATTTCATAGAAACCTAGCAGATTAGGTCCAGACTCAAGGGAAATTGGACATAATCGAGCAGGAGCTGACAAGAGTGAACACTGACATCTTAGAAATCAGTGAATTATCAATAAAATGGGCAGGAATGGGTAAATTAAGGCATTATTCAAAATAATGAATAATTTATAACATGAAATTGTCATAGGTGGCAATAATGGACTTGAGGACGTCATGAAGAAGGGATTCACACTTTCACAAATAGAAACAGGAAGAAAAAATGAGGTAAAGCAGAAAATGAAGATGGAAGATAGGTTGGAAAACAGTTTTTGCTTAGAGTTATTTTTTCATGGTAGCTGTTACGTAAAAATGAATGGAAGTTGATTGAAAAAATTTCAACAGACCAGTAATATATAAAGAGAAGTCTTTTTGGTAAATAATGTAATTTAAAATGTTTTCTGTACAGTACCTTTTTGCCATAGGGAGAAAAAAAAAACTTTAATAAAAAAGCTGTTAAGGAGTAATAAATTACAGCTTAGTGGTACATTTTGGAAATTAAAGAAGATTTGCCAAATGTAATAGTATAGCAATAGCAATAAATACCTGTATTGAAAATCAGAAATTTGTCAGTTATTATTTGGTTTTTGGTCAAATACAGTTCTAGTAATTTTTCTCATGCTATCTTCTATAGAAATATAAGAATATTTAAAAATATTAAGCTATAGTAGACATATAAGTATCTTGATGTTACTTATAATAAAGTAACTAATATTTGTTGTGTTTTGCATTTTCAAAGGCCTGTCCCATAAATCCAAGATGTATTTTGTTTTTAATAAAAATTTTAAAACTAATTAGGAGCAACTATGCTCAAATGTAAAATGAAGATGCTAAACCATGTAAAACGAAGATGTTCCTTCCTCCTAGATCGCTAGAGTATTGTGGAGAGTAAAACACCCTCCAGTGAAGAAGACTATGGCAAAAGCCAGTCATGAGGATTTTTGTTTATTTTTCTGATTGTTTGGAACTAGAAGAGGTTAGTGGTGGTGTAAGCCTGGGGCAGTCAGCGGCCAGCCACCTTGTGGGAGAGTAAAATAGGGAAAGAACTGTTGTAAATCTGCCGGTGCTTCTCGGTCAGCATTGTTTTGGGAAAATCAGTGCCGGCCCTCACCTGTATTGTGACTCTGAGCTCTGGTCCAGGAGAACTCAAGAAGACAATCAAAGCTGTGTAGAAGCCCTGTGCTTACTCTTTATCTAATTTTGGCTGCACTGGGTCTTAGTTGCTGCTCTCGGGCTTTCTCTAGTTTCAGAGAATGGGGGCTGCTCTCCAGTTGTGCTCGGGCTTCTCATTGCAGTGGCTTCTCTTGTTGAGGAGCACGGACCCTGGAGTGAACGGGCTTCAGTAGTTGTGGTGCACAGACTTCGTTGCTCCATCCCTGTGTGATCTTCCCAGACTTGGGATGGAAGCCCTGTCCCCTGCATTGGCAGGCAGATTCTTAACCTCTGGACCACCAGGGCAGTCCTGCCTGTGCTTCTGAGGAGTCAAGAAACCCTTAGGTCCTAACCAACTCAGGGAAATTGCCCACTAACACCTCCTTCTCTAACTCCCCTGGGCTGGTGAATTACAACCTAATGACTTCTTCTCCGGGTTGTTTCTCTCTTGGAAAGTAGAAGGTGAATTCTTGATCTAAGAAGTAATTGACTGGGATTTGGGATTCTTCACTGTCGGGCTCATTTACTCTCACACCTTGAGCAACTTGGCATGACTCAGACTGGAATCTAGTGAACTGATGAACCATCCTTGTTTACCTTGGTCTGTCCTGATTTTAATCTAGCATCCCAGAAAACCCCTTCAGGCCAGTGGGTCATCCTAGGCCTGTTCTTACACATATTTCCAGAGGAAAATGAATGCATGTGCAAAGAAGATATTTTGATAAGTATGGCTATTTTGAAAGACAAAGAAAATAGTAGTCATAGTTTCCAGCAAAAACATAAGCATTACAGTGGACCAAAAATTTAAAGTAAGCCTAAAAAATATAAGGGATAATTTAGCTGTATGAAAACAAAGAAACAGACAAAAAGGAACTTTGTACACATTGCAAATGATATCTGTAGTAGTTGAAATAAAGAACAAGAGAGATGGGATGAGATAGCAGAACAGATAGAATTATGTGAATGCACTGGAAGATCAGATTGAAGTCATCTCCCCAAAGAAAGGAGTATGAAGAAATAGAAAAGGGGGAAGCCAAGAGATAACGAGAAGCAGATGCAGAAGTGGCAGCATGCAGATAATCCTTAAAAGAAAGAGAAGGAAAAATAAAGAGATGACTTCTTAGGTAAAGTGTTTGCTGCTGCTGCTGTCGCTTCAGTCGTGTCTGACTCTGTGCGACCCCACAGACGGCAGCCCACCAGGCACCCCCGTCCTAGGGATTCTCCAGGCAAGAACACTGGAGTGAGTTGCCATTTCCTTCTCCAGTGCCTGAAAGTGAAAAGTGAAAGGGAAGTCACTCAGTTGTGTCCGACTCTTAGCGACCCCATGGACTGCAGCCTACCAGGCTCCTCTTCCATGGGATCTTCCAGGCAAGAGTACTGGAGTAAAGTGTTTAATTTTCAACAAATGAATGAATGGACAGATGAACACATAAAAGACTTCAGCTAGAAGGGTCCATGAAGTATCAAAATAGAATGTTATAGAAAACCCATACCTACACAGGTTATAGGGAAATCTGAGATATCCAAGACAAAGAGAAAATTCTAAAAGTTTACAGTATGAAAAATTAACATCAGATGTTTCAATAGCACAAGAAGCAAGAAGAACAATAGAATAAGATTGTCAACATATTCAAGGGGATGAATTTAGAAACTTAAGTTTATATTCAGCCAAGGTACATTCAGGGCTTGCCTGCTGGCTCAGACAGTAAAGAATCTGCCTGTGATGAAAGAGACCTGGGTTCAATCCCCTGGGTTGGTAAGATACCCTGGAGAAGGGAGTGGGTACCTGCTCCAGTATTCTTGCCCGGAGAATTCCATGGCCCGAAGAGCCTGGAGGGCTACAGTTCATGGAGTGACTAACACTTTCATTTCAAGGTGCCATTCAGATATAAGAATAGGGTACAAATAATCTTAGGTGTAGAAGACCTCAGGACTGTTGCACCGCAGAGACCCACATGGGAAACAATGTAAGAGTACTTGAGGAAAAGGCGGTGATACTGCATGAAATGTTGAAGAAGAGAGGACCAAATGTTTTAGTAAAATAGGTTGTCTTTAAAAATACCTAAAATGAAAGAAATATCTAAGAGAAAATACATCCATAAATTTTCAGAATTAAAAATCTAGATAATATCAGCATGATGAGCCTACACCAAGAAGTCTGAGAATGTACTAGAGGTGTTCTTATTTCATTAATGGGGGTATTATATATAAAATAATAGCAAGTATGTATATATATTCACAAGAAAAAAAAGAATAATATTGGAAGTATTAAAAATAAAAGACTTAAAAAATATAGAAAAAAAAGGAGAAAAGGAAAGATATGCCCATTTGAATGCAGAGTTCCAAAGAATAGCAAGGAAAGATAAGAAAGTTTTCCTCAGTGATTAGTGCAAAGAAATAGAGGAAAACAATAGAATGGGAAAGACTAGAGATCTCTTCAAGAAAATTAGATACTAAGGGAACATTTCATGCAAAGATGGGCTCAATAAAGGATAGGAATGCTATGTACCTAACAGAAGCAGAAGATATTAAGAAGAGGTAGCAAGAATACACAGAAGAACTGTACAAAAAAGATCTTCATGACCCAGATAATCACTGGTGTGATCACTCATCTAGAGCCAGACATCCTGGAATGTGAAGTCAAGTGGGCCTTAGGAAGCATCACTACGAACAAAGCTAGTGGAGGTGAAAGAATTCTAGTTGAGCTATTCCAAATCTCAAAGATGATACTGTGAAAGTGCTGCACTCGGATATGCCCACAAATTTGGGAAACTCAGCAGTGGCCACAGGACTGGAAAAGGTCAGTTTCCATTCCAATCCCAAAGAAAGGCAATGCCGAAGAATGCTCAAACTACCGTACAATTGAACTCATCTCACACGCTAGTAAAGTAACGCTCAAAATTCTCCAAGCCAGGCTTCAGTAATACGTGAACTGTGAACTTCCAGATGTTCAAGCTGGTTTTAGAAAAGGCAGGGGAACAAGAGATCAAATTGCCAACATAATTTTCCCTCATCTGCTGAGTCATTGAAAAAGCAAGAGAGTTCCAGAAAAACATCTATTTCTGCTTTATTGACTATGCCAAAGCCTTTGACTGTGTGGATCACAATAAACTGTGGAAAATTCTGAAAGAGATGGGAATACTGGACCACCTGATCTGCCTCTTGGGAAACCTGTATGCAGGTCAAGAAGCAGCAGTTAGAACTGGACATGGAACTACAGACTGGTTCCAAATAGGAAAAGGAGTACGTCGAGGCTATATATTGTCATCCTGCTTATTTAACTTATATGCAGAGTACATCATGAGAAATGCTGGGCTGGAAGAAGCACAAGCTGGAATCAAGATTACCGGGAGAAATATCAGTAACCTCAGACATGCAGATGACACCACCCTTATGGCAGAAAGTGAAGAGGAACTAAAGAGCCTCTTGATGAAAGTGAAAGAGGAGAGTGGAAAAGTTGGCTTAAAACTCAACATTCAGAAAACTAAGATCATGGCATCTAGTCCCATCACTTCATGGGAAATAGATGGAGAAACAGTGCAAAGAGTGGCTGACTTTATTTCTGGGGACTCCAAAATCACTGCAGATGGTGATTGCAGCCATGAAATTAAAAGATGCTTGCTCCTTGGAAGAAAAGCTATGGTCAACCTAGGCAACATATTAAAAAGCAGAGACATGACTTTGCCAACAAAGGTCTGTCTAGTCAAGGCTATGGTTTTTCCAGTGGTCATGTGTGAGTGTGAGAGTTGGACTATAAAGAAAACTGAGTGCCGAAGAATTGATATTTTTGATCTGTGGTGCTGGAGAAGACTCTTGAGAGTCCCTTGGACTGCAAGGAGAGCCAACCAGTCCATCCTAAAGCAGATCAGTCCTGAGTGTTCATTGGAAGGACTGATGTTGAAGCTAAAACTGCAATACTTTGGCCACCTGATGCAAAGAGCTGACTCATTGGAAAAGACCCTGACGATGGGAAAGATTGAAGACAGGAGGAGAAGGCGACAACAGAGGATGAGATGGTTGGATGGTGTCACCGACTCAATGGACATGAGTTTGGGTAAACTCTGTGAATTGGTGACGGACAGGGAGGCCTGGCGTGCTGCAGTCCATGTGGTCACAAGGAGTCAAACATGACTGAGCAGCTGAACTGAACTAAAGATATTCAGAATACAATCTAAGGTATCAGTAATTATTAAAAACTTAACTCACCAGTTAAAAGGGGAAAAAATGTCCAGTTATATGCAGTTTTCAAAAGATGCACCTAAAGGAGAAGAACAAATAAAAATTGAAGGAAGAGACTTTCCTTAACCTCACATTTGAAGAGGAACAATACACAAGGCCCTAAAAATGGGCTTTAGAAGTGATGTCTTCAGCACCCACACTCAAGTGCCAGGATGAAGCAGTTCCATAAGACAGTATTCATTCAACAGATCTCTATTCAGTGTGAACTGGAACACAGGCACTGTTTTAGATGCTAGAGAGACAGCAGTGAATAAAGTTTATTCAGTCTCTCTCCCATGGAGTGCAATAGTCTGCTGGGGAAGACAATGAAGTAGATTAGTCAAAAAAAACCCAGGTAAAATTAATAATTACAGGATACTTTATTTAACCAAATATATTAAAACATCCTTTCAGTATATAGTCGAGATGCGTGTTTGCATGCTCAGCTGCTTCAGTTGTGTCTGACTCTGTGAGGCCTTATGGACTGCAGCCCGCCAGGCTCCTTTGTCCGCGGGATTCTCCAGGCAAGAATACTGGAGTGGGTTGCCATTACCTCCTCTACCCAGGGGTCGAACCCGAGTCTCTTGTCTCCTGCATAGGCTGGCAGGTTCTTTACCACTAGTGCTACCTGGGAAGCCTCATATAATCATGATATTAATAAGATCTTTTACTTTTTTCATACAAAACCTTTGAAATCTGGTGTCTATTTTACACTTACAGCATTCAGACTAGACACATTTCAAATGATCACTAGCCGTGTGTGGCTAGTGGCTACCATATCAGAATAGTTCCAGGCTAGGCAATGGTGGTGGTTCAGGGGAGCAATGGAGAGATTTGAGACGCTGTTTTGTGGGTGATGCTGATGAGCCTAAATGATGGTTTGGATGATGGGGTGATAGAAGACAAGAAGCATCAAGGAAAACTTTCAGGAACAGAATTATGGACACGGTGGGAGGGGAGGAGGGAGAGGGTGAGGGGAGAGGTTACTTCCCTGGAGACAGTAACAGGGAAACTTATATTACCATATGTAAAATAGATAGCCAATGGGAATTTGCATTATGTCTCAGGGAACTCAAACAGGGGCTCTGTATCAACCTAGAGGGGTGTGACGGAGAGGGAAATGGGAGGGAGGTTCAAGAGGCAGGGGCCATATGTATACCTGTGGCTGATTCATGTTGATGTTTGACAGAAAACAACAAAATTCTGTAAAGCAATTATCCTTCAATTAAAAAATTGATAAATTTTTTTAAAAAGAAGAAAAAAAAAGCAATGTACAATGGACTACTGGAAAAATCATAGCTTTGACTAGACGAACCTTTGTTGGTAATGTCTCTGCTTTTTAATATGCTCTCTAGATTGGTCATAACTTTCCTTCCAGGGAGCAAACGTCTTTTAGTTTCATGGCTGCAGTCACCATCTGCAGTGATTTTGGAGCCCCCCAAAATAAAGTCTGACACTGTTTCCACTGTTTCTCCATCTATTTGCCATGAAGTGATGGGACCAGATGCCAAGACCTTAGTTTTCTGAATGTTGAACTTTAAGCCAACTTTTCCACTCTCCCCTTTCACTTTCATCAAGAGGCTCTTTAGTTCTTCACTTTCTGCCATAAGGGTGGTCTCATCTGCATATCTGAGGTTATTGATATTTCTCCTGACAGTCTTGAATCCAGCTTGTGCTTCATCCAGCCCAGCGTTTCTCATGGTGTACTCTGCATTAAGTTAAATAAGCAAGGTGACAATATACAGCCTTGATGTACTCCTTTTCCTATTTGGAAGTAATCTGTTGTTCCATGTCCAGCTCTAATTGTTGCTTCCTGACCTGCATACAGGTTTCTGAAGAGGCAGGTCAGATAGTCTGGTATTCTCATATCTTTCAGAATGTTCCACAGTTTTATTGTGATCCACACAGTTAAAGGCTTTGGCATAGTCAATAAAGCAGAAGTGGATGTTTTTGTATATAAACTAGCCATAATGTTTAAGAGTAGGTTTTGCTTTAAAAAAGTGGCTCCCAAAAGTGTAGGAATAGGATTATTTAGGATACATTTCCATGTGTAGTCTATTTTCTGATATGTTTTTTTTTTTGGTTTATGTTGAGTTTGTGAGTTTCACAATTCTTGTCACACTTGTGACAAATGTGTGGTTAACCTGATGACTTTTGAGTTAGAACATAATTTCCCCAAATCACTTTTTCCATTTGAAGTTAAGGACAACTGCTAGTTTCTTGCTGGGGGTTACAGTATTCTATCTTTTTATACAGTAGGTGGAATATTTGTTTGTCAGAGGTTAGTTGGTTCATATAGAAAAGGATGCTGGAGGTAGAATTTACCACTCACAGCTTGTGACCCCTAGTGTAACCCTAAGCAGACTTGTGTCTTAGCATCCATAGCATATTACTGCAGTGTTTCCTTTGCTGAGACTGGGACAGTGTTGTTGTTCATTTGAATGTTAGCACTCAGCACACCAGGGCTTCCCAGGTGGCTCAGTGGTAAAGAATCTGCCTGCCAATGCAGGGGAGGTGGGTTTGACTCCTGGGTTGGGAAGATCCCCTGGAGGAGGAAATGGCAACCAATTCCAGTATTCTTGCTGGAAAAAATCCCGGCAGTTTATAGTCCATGGGATGGCAAAGAGTCAGATATGACTGAGTGACTGAACACACACACACGTTCAGTGCGTTGCATGACATTTGCAAATCCTAATGAACAACTGAACCTAACTATGCTTCTGAAAATCCTGTATTTAACATACAGAGAGGATGAAAACAGAGGAAAGGAATGAGGATTTTGTCAATATCAAGGAGAGGGAAATACAAATATTTCTCTAAAGCTGGCTTTGTCCCACAAAAAAACTTCCAGCTCAAAAAGAGGAAGTCTACAATGCAAGGTAGGCATCAGTCTATGAGTTTGAAGGTAGAAGTGCCAGGAAAGATTTGAAAAATCACCCCTTGTATCAGCTGACCGATGCCCGAAATTCTCCACTTAGGGTTTTTGTCTTTTGATATAAAGCCTTTTTATTTCCCTATCATAATGTAAGTGGCAGATATGTAGTTAAATTGCAGTATCATCCTATAAACTTTAGGACTTTCAGCCACGCTTATTTGACAGGAAAAGAAAACAAGGAGGATAAAATAGAAAGAAATAAGTCAGTACATAAATCATGGCATGAGTGTGTGCCCAGAATGATTGTGAGCAGTTCATGGGATTTCACAGTATTTTGCATCATATGTTATTTTTTGTTAATGAGAAGATTAATCTCTTCACATGGTATGACATGAACAACACCAGTTTTAACAATGACTGGATTCTCAAATTTGATTCCAATACTGTTTTATTTTCAAGCGAGTATGAGAATTTTCTGTATAGGAGCTTGCATCCTTCACGTGATTCCATCAGTTTTTCTTCTGCTTCTCACTCTATTCTGTTCAATAGTGATTTTTGGCCCCTTGGGGAAAGCAGATGAGCATCACAGTGGAAGGTCCATCCAGTTCTTCTCAGCAGCCAGTCAGTTCTCGTGTCAAGGAGAGTTATTCATCCCACTCTTCAGGGCTATTGCCTCAAAACTTAGCATCCTGCTTTTGCAGAACAGTATAGCCTCTTATTATTATTATCCTAATTAATGCTTCTCAAACAGCTCCACAAAATATTAGCACTCAGTGAACCACATTCAAATGGCTGCACTAGTTGAAAAAGTAATCTTGTTCACTTAGTGAACATCCTACCTCTGTGCAATGGCACGATTGCAAAATTGATTCCAGTCTACTTTTGAGTAAGAGAAGCTCAGAAAGACATTTCAGAGGGTGTTAAGCCATTTCATTTTCCTTGGCATACTGGGTAGGTAAAAGAGGTTAAACTGTCCTATAATGCAAGGTGCCCTGATTCCATCCTGTTGGAGACTGGTCTGTGCCATTTATAGTTTTTTTTTCTTCCTTTCTTTTTTTGGTAATAAATATTATAGCTGTGTCTCATGCAAACTCATGTTTCCAACGAAAAGGTTTATATGTGTAAATTATTTAAGAAATATTAATCTGTGGACATACTTAGGTCATATGAACAACAATTAGCTCCAAGAATGAAACTGAATAAATCAGTTCTGCACTACACCCTGACGAGCTGAAAGGAGCTAAAATGAGCAGTTTATGGTGTTGTCAGGTTCTGATGATAGAGCACAAAAGAAAGAAATCCACTTAAGATTATTGAGAAAGGAGACCAATCAATAGCATACATTACTAAGATTTTTATACTGAAATTGCAAAGTTTCAAAGAGCTCAATGCCACCTGGATATTATGACTGTAGACTATTGTAAGCCTGGGGATTTTCTGTCTGGATACCTGTGACTGATGGGCTCGGGGTGGGGCGGAGTTTAGTAAGACATTTAACCATGATTTGGTGAATCACGTGTATATGGGAGTCAGTCTTAAGTAGTGAGTACTCCTCAATTACCTTGGCTTTCCAAAAGTGGAAATAGAGAATACCCAGGTCATTCAGGTCACCTTCCTGTTTTGTTTTTCTACTGCACTCAGTTTCAGAAAAGGACTGAAGTACATCTCATACATATATATCAGAACTTAAATATAAATGAACTATAGTGATAAATCTTCTAAATCCAGGAGTCAAATGAGATCTGTCCAAGAAACCTTAACATTATCTGTCCAAAAAAAGTATTTATAGAAACTGTGTTTCACACTGGAATACGCCTCTATAAAAGCTTTCATCATGGCATTCACACTTTGTCTGCTTCCTATGTGTGTGTACGTATTGTGCGAGTGTGTGTTGGGAAGGAGGTATGCACAGATCCTACTCAAGTCTCACCAACTAAGAATCTAAGGGACAGAAGCGTGGGTGGGCGTGTGTCTATTGGAAATACTATATATGTTGAACAAAATTCTGTAGATTATTCTGTCATGCCTTCATGGTGAAAATTAATGTAACGATATTAATTTTGCATTTCCTAAAGTAAAAATTGGGACTCCCTTAATGGCCTATTGGTTAGGACTCGGGGCTTCCACTGCAGGGGCCCATGTTTGAACCCTGGTCGGGGAATTAAGATCCTGCTTGTCATCTGGCATGGCCAAAAAATAAAAATAAAAAATAAGAATTTGGGTAATGAAATAAAGCCTAACTTCTTTTTAAAGAAATTAAGTAAAAATCATACTTTCCTTAGTGATCCTGGAAATTGCTTCTGAGGATATTGAATAAGTAGATTATGTACCCCAAATCCAGAAGCTAGTCTAAATTCCTCCTCCCCAGGTGCTCCCCAAGTAAGAATTAATCTCTCTTTCTAGATTTGCCAAACACTCCATGCTTTTCTTTTGCTATATACTGCCAACTCTCTTGTATTATATTTGCTTTATCTCCATCTGTCCTCTCAGCTAGTATGTGGACTCATGCATGTTTGGAGCAGGGGAGAGAAAGGCAGAGAAACTATAATTTTTCTGTCTTTCTGACCCTTATATTCCTTTGGCTGGTCAATAGTGTATATTTAATAAATGCTGACTGGATTGGATTAAATATGATATATTAAGTGGTATTAAAATATGATCAAGCTCCAAATTTATTGAATTTTTATATTATCCTATTAAAAGATGGTGTTTTAAAATTTTGAACTTAAACCCTAACCAGATAAAATCATAACAGTCAAAATTTTTAAACAATGTAATTCTTCAAAAAGCAGTAACATAGGCTTAATTCACAAGACTCACAACCGAGCCATATCTTTTAGGTAATCATTTGAAAATTTTCTAACTAAATCCCAGTACTAAAACACAAACAATCTCTGGACTGACAAAACAATTGAAATTATAGAAAAGCTCCCATTTTCTATCTCACTGTATGTAAATTCATTCTTAAAATTCTGTTTCAATAAAAAGTAGCCAATAATGTTACTGAAAAGTGGGAGTCTGGCTGCTTGCCACTCAAAAGCCAATAAGCAGGCCAGTTAGGTGGAAAGGAAAGTTTGTTTTATTTCAGCTGCTGGTAACTGGGGGGATAGGAGGGACATCTGTCCAAAGGCTGACTCCCCCACTGACAAGCAGGGGATGAGAGTTTTATAGGTGGAAGGAGGGGGCTACATGCACAAACAGCACAGCCAGCTCAGATAGTCGTCTTCAGATTGGTCATTGGTGGTCTGACCGCCATCATCTTGTTTGTTTTAGGTACAGTTAATCTGCAGTTCCAGGGTTGGCTTGTTGCCATTTCTTTGAGGCCAGTTCTCTGAATTGCGGCAGCTTATGTCCTACAGTCCAGTCATCATGCGGTTAACTTCTTCTGCCTGGTGTTTTAGTCTCTATAAGACAGCTCACGTGACATGGCTCAGAATATTATCAATAGCCCTTGAGAAAGAACTAAAGGTCCTCAACTACTTTTAATGACTACATTATAATTATTCGGTCTCCTTTAACTGTTTTCCTTTGCTTCTACGTGTTCTCATTTCTCTGATTAAACTTATTCTTTGACTAAAGTTTTCCATAGACGAAAGGCAGGCAGAGAATATGATGGGGGGTGGAGTGGGGCCAAGGCCATAGGGTCCTGTTCCATTTCAAGAACACAGTTCTAATTAGGTAAGAAGAAAAATAAACAACAATTATAAAACAAATCACCAAGGCAAATGCGTTTTCAAAGATGTGAATCACCAAGTTGAAAAAATATTAGGGCAATTTATAAAAACTTAAACAGCCTTTGATATAGTCTTGTCTGCATTCCTTAAAATTTCAGTATCTTTTCTCGTTGCTTAGAAACCAAGGATGTCTGAATAGTAGGACTTGGACAAGCTGCCTAAGGAAATATTTATTATGATTTTAATTCCTTATTCAAGACCTCCTCTTTCTTTCCAGCCCAAAGTCTGGCGTAAAGAGGATAGGAAAGGTTAGAGGTGGCGGTGGGCACGGAAACTCTGTAGAGGCTCAGGCTGGAACAGCCAGCTGCGGAGTGCCTTGGCAGTACAGTGGTTAGGATTCTGGCTCTTTCACTGCTGAGGATACTGGTTCAGTCCCTGGTTAGGGAACTAAGATCCCACTAGCCTTGAGGCATATTAAAATAAAAAAAATAATAGAATAGCCATATGACAGCAGATGGGATAGAGAATAATTAACATCAGCCTCCTCATTGTGAGTCCACAGCGAGTGCCTTGGTTTGGGCCCTTGGGATAACGCTCGTGAGTGACACAACCTGATCCTCTGTACAGAATTTTTCAGAGGCACTGCTGAGTGTGCTGAAAAGGCATTACTACCTATGTAGAGCATCATGTTTCTGCGTGCCCATAAGCCCAACTTATTTCCGAATGTATTTGGGAAAAATAAAAAAAGATTTCCTTGGAACTAAAGAGAAATAGTAAAAATGCAAATGACCATTTTGTATCCATTCATATGCTCCTTTGGGAATATTCATTCAAGCCAGGCTCCCGAGGCCCCATGTTTATAGCATAGGAGTTCTGCGCTTGAAATTGGTGGGCCCACCACGTCTAGCTCAGCGGCAGTCAGATTTGTTTTCTCCTGGGACTTTAGAATTAGAGTCCATAGCTGGGCACTTGAACTAAGAAGGGATGGAAAACTACACTGAGGAGGCCTTTTTGGGGCTGTATACAAATAGCAGAGAGTGCCAGTCTTTGGAGAAAAGCCAAAGAATGAAGCAGATTCATAAAGAGAGAGAAAAAGCAGGAATGGCCCCCTCAGTTCCAGAGGTGACAGCTCATTCAGGTTCCTGCTTACTAGGGGACCAGTTGCATTTCCTGCCATTGTCTTGTCAGATATTCCTCCCACTCCAAGCTTCTACTAAATTTTCCTTTCCTTTAAGTTAATATCATGAGTGTGTGCGTGCATGCTCAGTCTGTCTGACTCTTGGCGATCCCATGAACTGTAGCCTGCCAGATTCCTCTGTTCATGGGATACTCCAGGCAAGAATACTGGAGTGAGTTGACATTTCCTCTTTCAGGGGATCTTCCCTACCCAGGAATCGAACCTGAGTCTCCTGCGTTGGCAAGGGGTTTCTATTACTTATAACCCAAAGACTGCTGACAAAGACAAGATTATTCCATTAGGATATGTTCCCTTAAGCCTCAATTAGGTTGACATTGGAAATGAACAGCATTCTGCTGTCAATTTGTCAGCATTAATTACATGTTGTGGCCCAAGCACTTCTCAGAGCCTAATTGCATACAGCTTGTGACAACGACTCTTAGAGCTGCGGCATGTTGGTTAGTTAGAAGGGCCGAGTATATTCCCTGGAGAATATAGTGTGTTCCTTCTGTAATGGAAATATTGTCTTGTATGCATGTTACTTTTGCATTAATAATAAAACTCAACACAAAGGCTCCAGACAGTAACCAGGTCATGCAAGTTGGAGCCTGGTTGCAGTTTATTTCCCAGACCCAGTCAAAGAGCCTGGTGCCAGCTCTCTAAATATGGATAAACCAGGAGGAGCTGAGTATTTCCTGCAACTGTTCATACAGAGGAGGTGTTCTGCTTCAACTTACCATTTTTTGGTGTAGGTAATATAACTTGTCCTTTGGAAAAACTAAAAAGTGATATGGAATTATCTAGTTCTGTTGTCAGACAATTGTAGCATCTCTTGTAAATACAGGGAATTCCTTATTTTCTGGCCAGCCTTGAAGGGCATATACAGCTTCTGGATTGTAGCTTAGGTCATATTTGTCAACCTCTATCGTGTCTAAAATAGCTTCATACTTAACTTTTAGATCAGTTTAGACGTGCTACTCTTAGACCATAGTATTCATCATCTAAATAGAAACCCTTTTGAGGGTAAGATAACAGCGTTAGTCACTCAGTCATGTCCAGCTCTTTGTGACCCCATGGACCGTAGCCTGCCAGGCTCTCCTGTCCATGGAATTCTCAGACAAGAATACTGGAGTGAGTTGCCAATCCCTTCTCCTTTGGATCCTCCTGACCCAGGGATTGAACCCAGGTCTCCCACATTGCAGGAAGATTCTTTACTGTCTTAGCCACTTTAAAGAGGGGTGCTGTTAATAATAAAGCTAGACCACCAAACATAAATTGGGGCTGCCATAGGCAAACAGGATGATATAATCACCCTACACTTGGCTTTTGTATTCACAGTTTCTGAGTGACTTAATTTTCACATAGTAATGATGGTAGCAATGATAATCACCTAGCTAACATTATTACATGTTAGTGTCATTACTGAATATATATATGAATATATATATATATCATTAATGTGGACTACTGATGGACCTTTCTATTCTCAATATTGGCATTTATTGTTAGAGGCAGTATTATAGTAGATAAAAGCACATCTATAATTATATGCATTATCAGAGCCAAACATACCTGGGCCAAAATATCTTTTCTCACCTTCTCACTATATGACCTTGGAAAGGTTGCTTAGGCTAACATAGTCTCTATATTCTCGATGTAAACAGTGAATGAGTAATGTATATAAATCACAGGGCACAAGGCCTAGCTTATAGTCAATAATATGAACTATCGTTACTGTGTTGTAGTTAAGATAATATTGGAGAATAGAAATCAAGTTCTCCATTTAAAGTGGAGAAGAGAAATTTTCCATAAAAGAAATTTTATACAGTGCGTGTAGACTACAGAAGTGTTTACAAGGGAAGAACGGTGTTTGAGACAACAAACCCACAGTCCCTTCGTCAGCACTGTGTTGTCCCCACTCAGCAGATCTCATTCATGGTCATTGTTGAGCCATCTATCATGGACCAGCCACAATGCCATGATTTACAGATTTTTGGTAGCGTTGCAGATACGTTTTCCCATACAAAGCTTCTGGCAGTAAAATCAAAGGCTTGGATCAATAAACTCTGCAACAGTGTTGAATGGTTCTTAATCATTTTATTGATGAGGCGGAATAGTTTGATGAGTAATAAACTATTTCGCCTGAACCCTACCTGCTCCTCTTGTAAACTCTGTTTTTGCAGGAGCCCACTCCTATAATTTATTGATAAGAAATCTAGTGTGGAGTGCTGATGGTCTGCATTTAGAGAGTTTTAACAGTGATATTAATGAGGACAGACAACATGGATGATGATGATAATTCAGCTAGTGTGCATCAGAAACAGACTTGACAACTTGATTTTATTCTCATTGTCTCAATTAATTCTAGTTAAACAAATATATGACTTAGACAAGGGTCAAAAGTATCATTGCTTAGTAAAGATTCCGAATTTTCTGGTGCCAAGAAGTATTTTCCTCGAATCTTTTTCAGTTGAACCTAAAGCTTGGAATACAATTATTTTTGAGGAGAAGGATCTAGATTTAGTAGATTTTTGGCCAACTCCTAGTTCTTAAGGTCCTCGGCTTTATCTCAGCTCTCTTCCTGACTGAGATGGAAACTATGGGAGCCACATGAGTGTTAAAACCCCAACCTGCCTCCATTCTCAGGACCCGGACTGCTGTCAAGCCCTGTGGACAGCCTAAGCCTCATTTCCTACTTTCTACTCTGGGTTTCAATTTCTTTACTGTTCCTGTAGCCGGTGATTTCTAATTCCATCTTCCAATTTTGACTTTGGTGTAATTATATCTGATATATTTTATCCAAGATCTATAAGTGTTTGGAAGAATACCAAGGATCCATCAGCTTAGTTTCCAGATTTTGGTATAAAGAGGATTTGATGTCTCCTGCTTTTCAGATCTCCCAGAATGCCATGTCTAATGTTTATCATCAACAGGAATTGGCAATGGAAACTAGAGCCAGGATCTAAAATCTCAAGAGTCCATCACAATAGGACAGATTATTTGGGAAAACCAAGCAAAATGGTCTCCTACTATCTGGAATAAAAGGCACAGACCTTAGACTCTGATGCCAGTGAGACTGAAAGTTTTAAACTTTGGAGAATAATAGAGGTTTATTTGTTTTACCAAGAATAGCACAGGAGGTCAGGTAGGATTTGTGGAAATTCAAAGTGGTGCCTGTGGGGTGTTCATTTGAGCAGGACTGTGATGGCCACCCCCAAGAAGTCGCACCAGCATCAGTGCCACCCTCCTGGGCCCTGGAGCCCAGGCAGGATGAAGATACAGGCTCCCCCTTGCTGTGTCGGGGTTCCTACCAGTGAGTCACACTGTTCTCAGTTTCTTAGGTTGTACGGAGTTTAAACAAGTTTTCTGTTTGGTTCCTTTAATTATTGTCCTTAGCACCTTAATTGTGTCTTCTTGTTTCCTTAAACACACACGCTCCGCTTTGGGCAGGGTTTTCCCATCCCCCTTTTCCTGCAGCTTTGATTGGCTGGTTCTCTGAGGCTCGGTGACAGCACTGGGCAGCCCAGCTAGAGTGGTGCTCTGACAGGGACTGATGAGGCCCAGAGCAGTGGGATGTGCAGAGACTAGCAATAGTCTTTTCTTTTTTGGTGTTCAAAAAGCATCAGCTTACACTGTGAATGAATACATATTGGAAGGTTATCAAAGGAAGTGAGTACAGCTTTGCCCACCACCTAAGTTCATGGGCTTCCTAGAGGAAGGCAGGCTGAAGAGTGTTCTGGAATTCTGGGACTTGCATCTTAAGAGTCAGGCCTTTCTCTGTCCTGCTGCCTCTGATAGAACCGAGAGGAGAAACTAGGGCAAACCAAGGTGAGATTTTCACACACTTTCCCTGCCCTCTTTTTGCCTTGTCCTCAGCACTACCTTGTCAAAAAAGGCAAGTTAGGAGAGAGCCCAAGTGTTGAATGACAGATAAATGAATAAACAGAACACAGTGGAATATTACTCAACCATGAAAAGGAATAAAATTGTGACACACATTAAAAATGGATGGACCTTTTTTTCCATACCAAAAAAAAAGGATGGACCCTAAAACATTATGCTAAGTGAAATAAACCAGACACAAAAGGACAAATATGATATGGTTTTTTATGATATGGTTACCTAGAATAGGCAAATGCATAGACATGGATAGTAGGCCAGAGGTGACTAGAGTTTAGGGAAGGAGAGAATAAAGAATTATTGTTTAATGGGTATAGAGGTTCTCTTTGGAGTATGAAAAAATTTTGGAGATGGGTGGTAGTGATGGTTGCACAATTTTGTGAAAGTAATTAATGTCCCTGAATCATGCACATAAAAATGGTTAACATAGCAAACGTTATATTATATGTATTTTAACATATATACACACAAAGGCAAGTTCAGGAGACCATCATTTCTGGAAAGATGCAGTAGGTATATATTTTTCTCTGTTTCTCCAAGTACAGCTACATGTGGTTATATAAGCTATAAGGACAGGATATATAAAACGTAAGCCTATGAAAGGTAGAAAGAAAAAGGCGATTCACTAGGAGCCTTGAGATGCAAGGACTGACATAGCTGCGAGTTCTGTGGATTTTCTTTCTGCCTCATGTGTCCCAGACTGAGTGTGGGAGAAGTCAGCAGCCTAAGAATACCAACAGTTGCTGGGAAAGAAAAAAATCCCTAGAAAAGTCAGCTTGTCCTTGAAGATGCTAGTGCCAGATTTCATGTGGAAGGGGGTGGGGCTGGAGCTGGCAAAAGGGCGACTCTGTCCCTGGGCTGAGAGAAGACCCCCTGGTATTACTGTGGCTACAAAACCTGATGAAAGTTTGTCAAAGACAGAATCAGCTCCCCTAAACTCTTCCCTCATTGAGACAGTACAAAGCCTCTGCTTTAATCTGAATGTATTCAAAATGTTACCTCCACACTCATTTCTAATTTTCCCGGAAAAATTTCAAAGACTGGTTTGTTAATATACGTAGTGAGGGACTTCTTGATTATGGTAGCTCAACGCAATGCCTTGAGAGACCTGGCAACCCAAGTAACTATATCCAAAGTAAAAGGGGTTACTGTGGAGAATTTTTACCCAGAACTAATAGTATGCCAGTACTTTCAGCTGCTCAGTTGCTGACTCTTTGCAACCCCATGAACTGTACCCTGCGAGGCTCCTCTCTCCATGGGACTCTGCAGGCAGGAATTGTGGAGTGGGTTGCCATTTCCTTCGCAGGGGATCTTCCTGTCCCAGGGATCAAGCCCATGTCTCTTGCATTGCAGGCAGATTCTTTACCACTGAGCCACTAGGGAAACCCTAGTATGCCTGTACTTTTATACAAAGCCTCAGGAATGCCCGAAATTCAAACTGTCATCCTTGATGCAGATTTGCCAACTGTGGATCCTATGAGAAGAACAAAGTTCAACACAAAAGAAGATTCCAGACACCTTCTCTTTGCTTCTTCAACAGTAGGGCACATAGTGAGCTCAAGCTGAACCTCATTTGTGTCCCTTCCTATCTTTGTTGTCCTGGATGGACCACTGAACTCTTCTCTGTTTGTTTTCTCATCTGTAAAATGGGAATGATAGTAACAATAATGATTCTTCTAAAGAATGAAAGTCAAGTTAGTTGCTTATAGTTCCCATTATAAAAAAACACTTGGAAAGCAGAATCCTCTTCATCTTAAGACTATTCCAGAAAAACCTGTTCAGCTATCTGTAGACACTAGAAGGACTTCACTGATGAAAGCAGTGTCCAGTACAAGCACCAGTGTTGAGTACTCACTAAGCTACAGAGTACCCTTCTGGGTACTCTGTGCTTATGTTCTCATCCCTGAAGGCTAGGGATCCACACTGCCTAGTCTCACATACTATTTTTGACAGTTTACAAACGTAGCCACTCTCTCATCCCAGGCTGGAATATCCCAGTGGCAGAGCCTCTTCATTAAAGGCTCTGAGCATCACATCATCCATTATTTATATATCTCTCAGGGAGGATACGAGGATTATCTTGGCTTCCTCAAATCTAATTAAGCCGTGAAACCACCTTATAGAGTGGACTATTTATCCTTATCTTGCAAGTTATGAAGCCTTAGGGGTTAAGTGATTATGTTCAGCTTACCAATTTAAACATGGGCAAGTATAAACAAAATTCAACACTCATTCCACATTTTATCCACTGCGTTCTACTCCCCTGGCACCAACAAAGAAGAATTTAGCTCTCATATCCTTTCTACTTGCTTTTTTTTTTTTTTTCCTTTTTCCCTCCAATCGTTATCTGAGGAACTTAATTACTTAAATCACAAGATGGTAGAATTCAGAGTAGGCTCAGAGGTAAAGAATCCACCTGCCATGCAGGAGATGCAGGTTCGATCTCTAGGTCAGAAAGACCCCCTGGAGGAGGGAATGGCAACCCAGTCCAGTGTTCTTGCCTAGGAAATCCCACGGGCAGAGAAGACTGGTGGGCTATAGTCCATAGTGTTGCAAAAGAGTCAGACATGACTTAGCAGCTAAACAACAACAAGAAACATGTAGGCTAAGAGATCACTTTTGGAGGGGTCTAGACGTTTAATTCAGAGAAGGCAATGGCAACCCACTCCAGCACTCTTGCCTGGAAAATCCCATGGATGGAGGAGCCTGGTAGGCTGCAGTCCATGGGGTCACGAACGTCAGACACGACTGAGCGACTTCACTTTCACTTTTCACTTTCATGCATTGGAGAAGGAACTGGCAACCCACTCCAGTGTTCTTGCCTGGAGAATCCTGGGTACGACGGGGCCTGTGGGCTGCCGTCTATGGGGTCGCAGAGTCGGACACAACTTAGCAGCAGCAGCAGCAGCAGCAGATGTTCAATTAAGAAAGCTTCTAAATAAGGACAGATCACAGAATTTCCTTAATCTATACGTGTTTTCAATTAGGTAGTGGTTAGTTAAAATACACTTATGCTGCTGCTGCTGCTAAGTCGCTTCAGTCGTGTCCGACTCTGTGCGACCCCATAGACAGCAGCCCGCCAGGCTCCCCGACCTCCTCTGTCCATGGGATTTCCCAGGTAAGAGTACTGGAATGGGGTGCCATTGCCTTCTCTGAAAATACACTTATAGGAGAACCTAAGTCAAAAGTTAGTGAACTTTGTCATTAACTTTGTCATTTATTTCGCCTGCTGTGAAAGGAGACCCGTACAATTTCATTCCTAGGTATCTTCTCTTGGTTATTTACATGAATTATTTATATTATGTCTGGAAATTTAATACATGTCATAGAGCTGCAAATTACACAATACATCTTGGGTTTTGTAGTTTGCTATTTAAATGGGTAATCAATCTCAGTTATTAGTTTTATTTATTGAACCCGGCTCAGGAAGTAGCAGCTTGACCCCATTTTATGCTGTGTTAAAAACACAGATATGGTCAGTCCAAGATGTTGGATGCGGTGAAGGTAAAAAGAAAACCAATGTAAGTGAAAGGTCAATTAATAAATGCTATGCCAATCCTATATGTCAGGATTATGGGTAGAGATTAATATATTGCCCCTAACAAGGCAGAAATCAGAATACGCTGGCTAGTAGGTAAAAACACTGAATAAACATACGGCTTCAAGAGTCATTCTGAATCAGTGAAACAAACCTTGGAAATTTTAAGAAATGAGCTCTTAGATGTACAAAACCAATCAGCTTCCTCTTATCTGATAATTAAAAAAATAATAATAATGTTGGTTTCTATCCCAGGAGTCTTAAAGTGCAATGGAGTTGTGCAGTTAGCTTAGTAATTCCAGTGATTGCCCAGGAAAGGATAATAAAATCCTTTCTGAGCTGGTTTTTGTAGGACTGTCTTTCATTTGAAGGGGAAAATGCACAATAACGGAAGGGAAAACTTAGACCCTGTGATGGTCATCTGAGCTCAGAGAGGAAGTGGAAGGAGGATGGGTCACAAAAATAAAAAAGAAACAGTTCAGATATACCTGGACACACTCAGGTATTCACATCTCCCCCTCCCCCATATGATGACATGCTTTTCACTCAACTCTTTAAAACAGCCTGCAATTTTAAGCTTCTAAACTGCTACACAGTTAATTTTTTTATTAAATAGAATGTTCTATAGAATCCCATGAACTTGGGCAGTAGGTAGTATGGCAGAAAGAAAGATGTGATATAGTTAGCTTTAAAGCTATTTAAAAAATACTTTTATTTGTTTATTTATTTGTCTAATTTTTGGCGGCACTGGGTCCTTGTTGCTGCGTGCAGGCTTTCCCCAGTTGCGGCCAGCGTGGGCTAGTCTCTAGTTGCAGTACACGACACAGGCTTCCCGCTGCAGTGGTTTCTCTTGCAGAGTGTGGGCTTCAGTAGTTGTGGTGTTCAGGCTTAGTGACCTCGTGGCTTGTGAGACCATCTCAGATCAGGGATCGAACCTGTGTCTCCTGCATTGGCAGGCAGGTTCTTTACCACTGAGGCACCGGGGAAGCTCCCTTCAAAGTTATTTTTATCTCAGTCTTCACAAATGTCTTTTCTCGGGCAGCAAGGCCTTTGTATGCCCTGCTTCACTCTGCCGAGAACATTTCTTCTCCTCCCTGTACCCTTCCTATTAAACTCCTATTCAACCTTCAAATTTCAGTGTAAAATCCCTTTCTAGAGAAACTGTAATTCTCCAGAGAAACTCAGATTCCTTTGTCTCATAAACATATCACAAGGCCTTCTTTCACAGCAGTAATTTCATGGAATTATGTTGTTGATATCTCTCTCCTCTAAGGGAAAGGAAGCTCCATGAGGCCAGGGGCCATGCTTGCTATTTCTCATCGGTTTGCCACTAGTTGTAGCACGGTGCTTAGAACATAGCAAGAACTTGATTAATGTTTTGAATAAATGATTAAAAAGCAAGAGCAATTGTGCTTTTGGATTTGGTGAGAAGAGGAACCCAAAGCACAGCTTCTATGCCTTTCAAAACCATCACGGGTTTTGAAGTTCTTACAACCAGTATAAAGCGACAGGTTCTCCATAGCCCTCTAGCTCCAGGCGACTGCAAACTTCACAATTAAAGTGTATGGCTAATTCGGACGTAACTATGAAAGATGTTTGGATGGTTGATTCATTATTGTGTGAGAAATACCTAACTGGCTTTAAAATTAGCAGTGGCTCTATATTTGTCATTTGTTTGGAAGAAGGGAAAAGAGAAATTGACATGGACCTATTGAACATCTCAGCTACTCATTATCACATCATTCCTGCTTTTCCCACTATTGTAACATCTTCAAGTCTTCCACGACATATTTTATTCTCTAGTGAGACAGGAGAGATCAGCAAGCCCACCATCTTATGGAGATTAGAAAATAGGACTTCCTTTTGTTCCATGACCCCAAACCCCCTTGTGGCCTTTAGTTCCACTTTCCTTTGTCAGGGAAGGTATCACCTTTGGGTTTCCTCTTTAAAACTGCAAAGGAAATTCAAGATTTAGTTTCTTTTCAGCTGGCTGCTTGGCTTTGTGACAAATCTCAGCTATTGTTTTAAAGATCAATATGAAGTTGAGTAGTAAAAGTTGAAACTTGAGTGAGAAGCTCTTTGTGAAATTTCATTTCATCTTGTCTTCAGTTAATTCAATACATGCTTGCTGCAAAGCTATGATACAGAAGACACTGTGATATGTGCTAGCTGATTAAAAAAGATTCACAGTCCAATGGGAGAAGCACAATTGAGCTAGCTGTATAAGGCAGACAGTGATAAGTATTATAATAAGCGTACAAGGAAAGTTCTATGGGAACATAGGGGAGGGAGAGATTAATTCCAATTTAGGGATTTGGGGAAGGCTTTGTGAAGAAATTTGCACCTTGAAGATGGATTTTTAATAATGAGACAATTTCAGGGAGCTTAAAGAGAAAAGAGAGGCTCTTTTAGGCAGAAGGAACAACGGGAACCTAGACAAGAATGTGAGAGAACACTGGAAATGTTTTGGAAATCTTTGATAATACTGTGGAGCTGGAGTTCTCCATGTTTAGAAGCAATATAAGGGGTAAGATGATAAATGTAAATTGAATCTGTAGAATAGGCAAGACAGTTAGAACTTTTGGATAGTGTCTGTTCAGGTAAGGTTACCTTTATCAGAGTTTCTAGAAGTTTTAGTTTAGAATGATTTCAAATAGCTAGAATTCTATTCTGATGAGAGAGTGAGAGATAAGCCAAGGGTGGGGAGATCAGCCCAATTTCTTAGGTCTTACATTTAGTCTCTAGGGGTTTCTGACTAACCTAACTGAGATGGGTACATGGGCTTTGCTGGTTGGAAGGGGGTGTGGATAAACGATACTCATGTTGCATCAAAATGTATTATCTACAAAAGAGGCTGGTTGCCTGGTGTCCTGGTTGAGAGTGATTTTGGATTCTCCAGCCCCCCAAAAGCCAATGGAGAGAAACAATCCCTTTTTCCTCCGCCTGGCCAGTCTGCGTGACCTCTTTTTCAGGACTCAAAGCGTGACTCAGGGTCACCCATGGATTTTGAAGTTCATATCAGCTTTGCAGATTTCCTTGTTGGCATTTCCTCCCGTAGTCCTGTCAATAGAATATGTGACTGTCTTTGTCCCCCCTTTGCCCCGAGTGTCCTTTATATATTTAATATTACTGTAAAGTTGAGAAAGGCTGACTCTTAGGCTGCAATCCAGCTGTCACCTCAGACCAGAAATGAGCACACAATATTTTGAAGTTCTTTTTGGTGATTTCATGGTTCAACATAAGAGAAATAAAAAGAAAATCTTGATATTTTTTCTTGTCTGGGATCATTTACAAAACCTGACAGGACCAAAGTAGAGCTGGAAGATCACCTGGACCACTATTGTAGCATCCCAGAGGGAGTGATCAGGGAATGAACTCAGAAGAAGTGGAGAAGGGAGGGATGGACATGAGATTTGTCAGAGGGGCAGGATATGCAGAAATTCTTGTTGACTGGGCTTCCTAAGTGGCTCAGTGGGTAAAGAATCTGTCCACAGTGCAGGAGATCCAGCAAATGAGGGTTTGATCCCTGGGTAAGGAAGATCCTCTGAGAAGGAAATGGCAACCCACTCCAGTATTCTTGCCTGGGAAATTCCATGGACAGAGGAGCCTGGCAGGCTATGGTCCATGGAGCTGCAAAGAGTCAGACATAACTAAGCAACTAAGCATGCACGCATTGTTGATTGGATGTAAGAGCTGAGATAGCAGGCAGATTTGCAGTATTACCCCGGTTTCTGGCTTCAGTGCCTGAGTAGAAAGAGGAAAGTGCCACTCAAAAGAATGGGGACTCTGTGACAACCCAGAGGGGTGGGATGGAGTGGGAGGGAGATTCAAGAGGGAGAGGACGTCTGCATACCTATAGCTTATTCATGTTAATATATGGCAGAAACCAACGCAGTATTGTAAAGCAATTATCCTTCAGTTTAAAGTAAAAAAAAAATTAAAATGTTAAAAAACAAAAAGAATGGGGAATGTGAAAGAAAGCAGACTTTTATGAGGCCCGTCATGACTCATTTAGATAGGCTGAAGTTGAAGTATCTGTGAAATTTTTAGGTGCATATACAAGCACTGGGAGGAAAGCACATGGGATTCAAGCTTAGAAGATGTATCTGGCCTGATTTGACAGTCATTAGTATATTACAGTTTATAACAAGGAACTGAATGGATTTACCAAAGGTCAGCACGTAGAATATGAAAAGAAGAAAGCCAAGGACAGAAGCTTCAAGCCCATGGAATGAAAGACCATGAGCACTCCCACTTAGGAATGTTTAAAATGTTCAAAGGGATACAAGAAGGAATAGAGTTCCCACCTCTAGAACTGGATATTTTGTGGGGAGAAAGAGCATCCAGATTTGAAAAAAGGAGCATGCAGACATTTTAAGCAATGAAAGACAATGTTGTTAAAATATAAGCCAACAGATTAAACAACCAAGTAGATGCAGATGAAGAGAAAATTAATGAATTGTTAAATATTCCTGATGAAACCGCACAGAATGCAGAACAGAGAAATAGATAGGAAATGTGGAGGATGAAATGAAGAGACATGGAAGATGAAATGAAAAGCTTCAATTTAAAGCTAGTAGAAATTCCAGAAGGAGGAATATAAGAGCATGGTGGAAAAACAATATTAAAGAGAATTTTTAAAATTCAAAAAGAACCCAAAGTTTGAGAAGACACGCAGATCAACTAAGACAAATGCAACAAGTCTGCAGCTAGAAGCATTATATTAAAAGTACAGGATGTCAAAGGTAAAGAGAAAAATATATAAAGCTACAAGAGGTAAGACATTATGCATAGAGGAGCAATTCAAATAGATAGTTGTTGGATCTCTGTTATCATAGAGAAGACAGTGGGATATTTTCAAAGTGTTTGGGGCAATTACATTGTATATTCACTTAAATGTCATTCAGGAAAAGGCAAATAGTTTTACGCATTTCTAAGGAAGATAACCACCTACCAACTTTCCCAACAGCAACTTCTAAGGGATTCAGTTTAACTGAAAAGAACTGAATACAGAAGGAAGGAAGGAAGGAAGAAGTAGGGAACACACACGTGTAAGAAATTAGCCTAGGTCTGAGTTGGCACTGCAAACCAATGGGGAAAGTGTACTTGACTCAATAAATGGGGCTGGGGCTTTCCATTCTCCTCAAGGGAAAAACATATGAAATTGGGTCTCTGTATACAAAAATCAATTCTCACCAGAGGAATCTGAAAGCCAAAATTATAATAATAGAAGAAAATATGCAAAAAGATCTTTATGGCCTCAAGGTAAGGACAAATTATTAAACCACTAAGAAAAGGCCTTAATAAATTTGGCTGTGTTAAAAATTTAAAAAACCTCCCACTCAATAAGAGGTATGTAGAACAATTTTCAGAAAATTAAAGTGGCGAGAAACTTACAAGAAAGAAACTTAACTGTACCAGTTGGAGAAATGCAAATTAAATCACAAACAGATTCACTAAATCCAGGGAGCTTCCCAGGTGGCCCTAGTGGTAAACAACAAGCCTGCCGATGCGGGAGATGTGAGAGACTCGAGTTTGATCCCTGGGTTGGGAAGAGTCCCTGGAGTAGGAAATGGCAACCCACTCCAGTATTCTTGCCTGGAGAATCCATGGACAGAGGAACATTGCAGGCTACAGTCCATGAGGCCAGAATCGGACACGACTGCTGCTGCTGTTGCTGCTAAGTCGCATCAGTTTTGTCCGACTCTGTACGACCCCATAGACAGCAGCCCACCAGGCTCCCCCGTCCCTAGGATTCTCCAGGCAAGAACACTGGAGTAGTTGCACACATTCACTAAATCAGGACATAAACTGTGGTGGATTTATACAGTGGAACATCATATAGCAGTGAAAATGAATGAACTTAAACTGTGTGTGTGCATAGATAATTCTCACACATAATGCTGAGTGAATAAAACCAGTTGCATAAGAATACATATACTATGACACTATTTACATTAAAAGATGCCTACTCCTTGGAAGGAAAGTTATGACCAACTTAGATCGCATATTCAAAAGCAGAAACATTACTTTGCCAACAAAGGTCCGTCTAGTCAAGGCTATGGTTTTTCCAGTGGTCATGTATGGATGTGAGAGTTGGACTGTGAAGAAAACTGAGCACAGAAGAATTGATGCTTTTGAACTGTGGTGTTGGAGAAGACTCTTGAGAGTCCCTTAGACTGCAAGGAGATCCAGCCAGTCCATTCTGAAGGCGATTAGTCCTGGGTGTTCATTGGAGGGACTGATGCTAAAGCTGAAACTCCAATACTTTGGCCACCTCATGCAAAGAGTTGACACACTGGAAAAGACCCTGATTCTGGGAGGGTTTGGGAGCAGGAGAAGGGGACGACAGAGGATGAGATGGCTGGATGGCATCACCAACTCAATGGACATGAGTTTGAGTGAACTCTGGGAGTTGGTGATGGCCAGGGAGGCCTGGCGTGCGGCAATTCATGGAGTCGCAAAGAGTTGGACATGACTGAGCAACTGAACTGAACTGAAAAAACTGAAAAAATATTCCATATGGTTTAAGGATACATACATGATAAAATTGTGGAGATGCGTGGGAATGGCATAGTTCAAATTCAGGAGGGAGACTATGTGATGTAGCAGCATTCACCTGTGTTGACAATGTTATTTATCAGGCTTCAAGGTAGGTATTGGGTTGGCCAAAAAGTTTGTTTGGATTCTGCCTTCACGTCTTGCAGAAAATCCATTTAAACTTTTTGGCCACCCCAATACCTGGTCATCGGTTGTTTTGTTCTGGATGCCCTTTTATGGCCTAAATTTTGCATAATGCTTTTCTACAATGAAAAGAGTAAATCAGAGATGAGGAACTGGAGATTACAAGTGAAGGGTATTCTTTCTACTTTTTTTTTTTAAACTGGAAGGGAAGAATGTTTTCTTCTTTCTTTTTGAATAATTTTTAAATTGTTTGTTTAATTGTTGGCTGTGCTGGGTCTTTGTTGCTGCGTGGGCTTTCCTCTGGTTGCAGAGAGCAGGAGCTCTTAGAGTTGCGCTGTGCAGCCCTCTCATTGTGGTGGCTGCTCTTGTTGTGAAGCACAGACTCGAGGGGACACGAGCTTTCGGTAGTCACAGCATGCGCGCTCAGGAGTTGCGGCTTCCAGGCTTTAGGGCCCAAGCTCAGTAGTTGCTGCACTTGGGCTTAGTTGCCCCTCAGCCCGTGGAATCTTCCTGAATCAGGGATCAAATCTGTGTCTCTTGCATTAGCAGACAGATTCTTTAAGACTGAGCCACCAGGGAACCCCCCTATTTTCTACTTATACCAAGTGATTTGGAGGCATTCAGAAATACATGTGATTTTCTAGATAAACTGACATGGGGAACTGCAGAATTCTGAGCTCAAACTCAATATATTTAACTCTGTGAAGTACTTTCTAGTATTTGGACAGCACCGGGTACATGGTCTGAATCCTACACAATTTGGAATTATATTGACTTTAATCATTAAGAAGCAAAAAGCTCAAAATGATTTTTTCTTTATATTCTTCCTTATTCTCTAACTAATATAGCTTTTTGAGGAGGACCAATAGTATACATATAGAAAAATGCTCAAAATTGAAAATACTGAATCCCTGAAAATATTTCTAAAGATCATTCTCCAAAGAAGCTGAAATTTGATGATATGAAGGTCTCTTAAAACTTATGCTCCAAGTGTAGATTGTTTGTGGTCAAATTTCTTTCCTTATTGTTACAATTCCAGACACTAAATTAGGCATCTCTGTATGTTTTATTTCATTTATTTATCATAAAGTTTTCAAAAATGAAAGAACTCATCAACAGCGTCAATATCTCTTTAGAGAGATGGGATAGATATTTTTAAATGTGTAAATGTGTATAATAAAAAATTATATGCTTTCACGGTCTCCCCTTCAGAACTAAATCAGACATTTTCTGAGTAGGGTACAGCATGTTCTGTGCTAAAGGAAAACCCCTGCTTGGAACAAAAGTGTTACTGACTAGCTCTGCCTGCCAGAGACCTTTATTTCACAGGAAATGTGGATATGAAAGTATTTTACTAGTAATTAGCTTTTAAAATAGCAGCGACTTCATTTTCTTCATTTATGCCTGGAAGCTAGACATAGAATTTGTGGGGGGTTTTGTGTGGTTTGCATGAAATGGTTAGAAACATGCATTCTAGCTGAGAAATATGAGGATTTACCAAACTTGGTCTTCACCCGAGACCTCACCAAGAACAGTCTTGAGGAGACAGTAAACCCTGAAGATGAGTAACCAGTGTTTTTATCAGGTAGCTGCCCCAGTCTGGGCCACCAGCCCCGTCCTCTTCCACATTCATCCTTGTATCCAGGGGAACATCTAAAGGACTTAGTAATTACAATAGCATTCACTGACTCTTCAAGCTTATTGTCCCCATTTAGAGATGGTAAAACAGGCACAGAGAGGTTAAGGGTCTTAACAAAGATCATAGTTAATAAGTGGCCAGAGTCAATCTTTAAACCCAGGCAATCTGATTTCTTAGCTACTCATTTAACCACCATACTATATCTCATACCATATTTGAAGACATTCAGCTTCGATACTGCTGCTGCTGCTGCTGTTGTGGCTGCTAAGTCGCTTCAGTCGTGTCCAACTCTGTGCGACCCCACAGACAGCAGCCCACCAGGCTCCCCCATCCCTGGGATTCTCCAGGCAAGAACACTGGAGTGGGTTGCCATTTCCTTCTCCAATGCACAAAAGTGAAAAGTCAAAGTGAAGTCACTCAGTAATGTCTGACTCTTAGCGACCTCATGGATTACAGCCTACCAGGCTCCTCTGCCCATGGGATTTTCTAGGCAAGAGTACTAGAGTGGGGTGCCATTAACTTCGATACTAGTGAGATTAATTAATATTTTATACCAGGCAGATTCTGTCAGTTTCTATTATCATCCCTGGTAGCTGTTATCACTGGTAAGTTGGGGCTTAGACCTTTATGGTCAGGCCTTTACCAACTACTAGGAATACCAAGGCAACGGCACCCACTCCAGTCCTCTTGCCTGGAAAATCCCACGGATGGAGGAGCCTGGTGGGCTGCAGTCCACGGGGTGGCTAAGAGTCAGACATTACTGAGCGACTTCACTTTCACTTTTCACTTTCGTGCATTGGAGAAGGAAATGGCAACCCACTCCAGTGTTCTTGCCTGGAGAATCCCAGGGA
>SJYC01062327.1:0-56834 GCA_006408675.1 Madoqua kirkii
GAGACACCATCTTGCAATAGAGGCTTCACAGACTAACAGGATAACAAAATACAGGCTTGTTGTACTCCTTTCCCAGTTTTGAGCCAGTTAGTTCCATGTGGGGTTCTAACATTTGCTTCTTGACCTCTTTACAGGTTTCTCAGACAGGTAAGGTGGTCTTGTACTTCCATGTCTAAGAATCTTCCAGTTGTGATGCACACAATCAAAGCTTTAGCATAGTCAGTGATTGAAGCAGTAGATGTTTTTCTGGAATTCCCTTGCTTTCTCTGATCTGATGGATGCTGGCAACTTGATCTGATTCCTCTGCCTCTTCTAAATCCAGTTTGTATATCTGGAAGTTCTTGGTTCATGCACTGTTGAGGCCTAACTAAAAGATTTTGAGCATAACCTTGCCAGCATTCAAATTAAGCACAACTGTGCAATAGTTTGAGCATTCTTCAGCATTGCCCTTCTTTGGGATTGGAATGAAAACTGATTTTTCCAGTCTTGTGGCCACTACTGAGTTTTCCAAATCTGACAAATTGAGTCAGTATTTTAACAGCAGCATCTAGGATTTTTAAATTGCCGAGCTGAAATTTCATCACTTCTAGCTTTGGTAGTAATGCTTCCTAGGTGTTGAATCTAGCACCTCGTTTTTAGGGCTCATCCTGGTTTGTGGTCACCCACTCCAGTGTTCTTGCCTGGAGAACCCCAGGGACGGGGGAGCCTGGTGGGCTGCCATCTCTGGGGTCACACACAGTTGGGCATGACTGAAGCGACTTAGCAGCAGCTGGTTTGTGGTCAGATCTTAAAGGCTCAGGGCTTGTGTGGGGCCAGCTCTCACCACCACTCTGGTGTGCTTCTTCCTGATGGGCAGGGGGGCAAAGAGGTGCTCTCCTGACTGCATGGGGACCAGGATGAGGGAACCTCAGGTGACTTGAGGGAGAATCTTTATGGAGGGATGGGATGAATGAGTCACCACACCTACTCAGTGGAAATGTGCACTGCCTGCTCTGCTGCTGAGTAAGGGGGCTGGGGAGGACACTCAGCAACCTTTGCTGAAACAAGAGGTATTGGGCTAAGTTCTAGTAATGTGAAAAGACAAGTGGTGACATCCCATTGTCCAGGACAGGTCTTTTTAGACTTGAGCCTTCAGCACTGATTTCCTGTTGAGTTTTGGTGAGCTACCTCAGGACTGACCAGACCTTCCTCACAAAACCCCTTGGCCTCTACCTGCTCACAGCTTCTCCAGCCTGCAGAGCTCAGCTCAGTGGAGAGCCAGGTGTACACCCCACTGCAGTCCTGTGCCCCACACGTGTTAGGCTAAGGAAGCCGAGTACTTAAGCTCCTGGGTCCCCAGTGAGATGAGAACGCTGTGGACACAACTTCTGTCATCACCATGATCCTCTTACAAAGCCACATAGATATTAAACACCTGTTACGTCTTGTGGCCAGTCTGCCCCTCACCACAGCTGTGTTGTAGTAGAATACACCAGCTGGAACTTCTCACCTTGCCTGTGTCAGAGGTTCTGGCCATGTGACCAGTCACTGACTAGACACAGGGGTCAAGACTGGGTTTAGCAGCCTCTCTTCTCCAGGTGCCTAAGGTGGGACAGCCTTGGGTGTCTTTTCTCCATGTAGGCTCAGATTCCTGCATTAGGAAGGGAAATTAGCAGTGTGCTAGGAAGAAGCCAGGTTCCTGTCTGGGGGCCTGCAGTTATTGCCCTTCTGATGACTTCGAGATAGCTGCAGCCTTTCACTGGGTCTCCTGAAGGGTCTTTCGCTGCACCAGTCCTTGGACATGAAGTCCTGCTGCATCACTGTCCACAGAAGACCCAGGTGTGACACATTCTACATCGTCAAGATTGAGAGGGAAAATATGCCCAGAGTTCAAGATACCTCTTAAAAATAGGGACTCCAGACACAGCTGTGAGTCTCTTGCACAAGCAGAAAGACTCCACGGCTCCTCACTGCTCTTCTCTCTCTGTTTCAAGGAGAATCTGTCAGCAGTGCCTCACCCTAGTAGCCAGGAGCCTTGTCACTAGAAACTGAATGTCCAGGTGTCAGGCTGTGTAGTAGACTGCTCAGGAACTTGGAGACATCCATGGGCATCGAAAGCCCTGTCACTATACCATGCTACTCACCTGCCTTCAGGGAAAAAATAATGAAAGGGCCCTTCTTAGTGCCATGGACTTAGAGGGCCCCCAATTCTGTCAGCCCTTGTCGCAGATCCTACATCATGACTGTCACATGAAGCCTGCAAGGGGTAAACTGCAGCCTCAGCCTCTACTAAAGGCCAAAACTATGGAATTGGAAATAGGGAACATGAATGGCAGCAAAGTGGTTAAGCCAGACCTTCCAGGGAGGCAAGAATCTGCACCTGCTTCTACTTGACTCTCCCAAACCCTGCACTGACAAGCTGTTGGGGCTTCCACCATCCAAATAAACGGTCCACATCCCAGGGTCAAAACTAGTTATCTGAGGGACAATGTAGGTAGTTTGCAAAGTGAAAGCAGTTGTCTCTAGAAGTATACTGATTATATCTATACTGAGCTCTGAAAAATCTTGTTCACCATCTGAGGAGTTTCCTCTTCTGCTTGAAATGCCTTTGGCTCTGGGGCATTTTTCAGCTACTCCTAGTGTTTTATAGAGTATTCTTTCTACTCTCGTCTTGCGGTCTTTTTGTTCTGATTCTGGATTAACAAAATAATTCATATCGTTAATTTCTTCCCCTCTCCTCTTACCTCTTCCACTGTCTAGCAGTTTAACCTATGACCACTCTGATCTGCATTCTTGGAATACTAAGGTCTAATGTACACTAGCATTTCCTCCTGAGTAGGAACATAAGTCCTAGAGCACTAACTCCTTACCTCCCTACCAACTTATGTGCTCTATTACCCTGCTCAGGCTGCTGTACAAAATACCACAAATTGGATGGCTTAAATACAAGTGTATTTTCTTAGTTCTAGAGGCTAGAAGCTGAGTTCACGGCTCTTGTCAATTTGGTTTCTAGTAAGACTTTCTGGCTTGCCAATGGTCTTTGGCTCACTCTTACGATAGTCTGCTCTCCCTTACAGGGACTCTCACTTTATCAGACCAGAGATCCACCATCACAAACTGATAATATAATCCTATCACTTCCTTCAAGGCCTGTTCTCCAAATATAGCCATACTGGGAGTCAGGGTCTAACATGAATTTTTATGGGACACAAACATCCAGTCCATAACACGTGCTACTACACTTGTGAATTTGAATTTTCTGAATATTTAGATCACTGAAGACATTGAATGTGGATTTTTGAGTGTTCCCTGGTGGCTCAGAGGTTAAAGCATCTGCCTCCAATGCTGGAAACCTGTGTTCGATCCCTGAGTCAGGAAGATCCCCTGGAGAAGGAAATGGCAACCCACTCCAGTATTCTTGCCTTGGAGAATCCCATGGACAGAGGAGCTTAGGCTACAGTCCATGACGTCACAAAGAGTCGGACACGACTGAGTGACCTCACTTTCACTATATACTGGGAACAGCATGTGCAAATGCTCAGAGGACTCAGATGCCTGCATATATAAGGAACTGTATCCCATGCAGTTTCTGAAAATGAGGCAGGAAAGTTGGGGTGATGAGGGTAGGTCAGACAGCCTTGGGGAGCATCAGTCATGGGAGCCACTGAGCCAGTAAAATGTTTTAAATAATGTGCTCTAACTTCTAGAAAGCTGATTCTCTGCTAAACCTTCTTAGAACCTTCCTCCCTTCTGCTGTCAAACTACTTCCAACCTTTGCTGACTCTTGAGCACAAGTCACTGTGATTATCTTGCCTGGGCTGTAGTGATGGCTTTATCTCTGCTTCAACTTTGCTTCTGTGGCTTTGCCAATTTTATTTCCCTGTATCATTCTACTTCCTGAGTGTTCCCCTCCCAGGAAACCTCAGTAACAAAACAAGCTAGAATTGCTGATTCCCCAGTGCCATGAAGTCAAAACCTTCCATGGACATGAGCCATGAGGAGCTCTACTGGATCTGTGGGGTTTTTAATCTCCCCAGGTGAATGTGATGATCTGTGATTGCAGAAATGGTGATCTTAGATATTACAGATAAACCTGAACTAGTATAAAGCCTGGCAAGTGCATGATGAAATGTGACTGTGGTAGAACTAAGCCCCAAGGAGAGGCAGTAAGAGTCTTAAGTGACAAGCCCCAGACTTTGCTGTGGATGTGAAGGTGATTCTAACCCAGGCGTGCCTGACTGCAATGTCCCTGTTCCCCTCCAAAGCCTCTCTGCCTGTCCAGGGGAAATAGCCTGTCCTCAGGAGTCCCACAGCACCCGCCCCATTCTGCTTTGCCCTGTGGGCACACAGGCACCTGAGTGTTCCCTGGGCACTCAGCTCCTAACAGGGGAGAACTTTCTTTCCTCTTCCTTGAACTCTACCCACACCTGGCATGGAGGACTCACTCAGGACATGGTGATGGACTGTATTGCTTTATCAGTCTGCTCAAGGCCCAGTACAGGTTGCATTTAAGATTTCTTTCCAGGAAATGTGAAAGTGCAGTCCTCTAGTAAGTTCTGGGTGCATATTAACATGACTACAGAATCTTATGGAAACCTACATAATGATCAGTGTACCCTTCTCTCCATGTGTAACACGAGTCACTAATGTTTCCAAGTTCAAGATCAACATGTTCTGAGATAGGGAAGGAAAAACCACTTAATCTTGCTGAGCCTTTGAGTTATAATTCAGATGGAGGAACTCACTATTTAGGAATAAAGGGGGAAATGCTTGTGAAAGCCACCTGTACAAGATAAATATGCAAATATAACAGACAACAATGAAAAGGAGAATATTAAAGACGAATAAGGAAGGAACTGGAGAGCTACTCTCCCACTTTGGGCTCCTGTACTGTTTCTCAGCACAGACTGGTATCACTCATTACCTGAATCTGAAACTCCATTCAACCTCTTACTTGTATGGACTGATGTAAATTTTTTAGCTGCTTGTGTCATCAGTAAAATGGAAATGCTAAGGGCTAGTTCAATTTCATGGGATTATTGTAAAGATTCAATGGGAAGGTAATGCATGTGTTATGGACTGAATGTCTATGTCCTTGTCCCCTAAACTCATGTTGAAGCTCTAACCTCCAATGTGATAGTACTAGGAGATGGAGCTTTGTGTAGGTGATGAGGTTTACATGAGGTCATGAGGACAGAGCCTCAAGATGGGATTAGTGCCCTTAGAAGAGGAAGAAGCACCATGTTGAGACAGGCTGGGACCTAGGACTCTCTGCAATGCTGTAATGCTTGCACCTAGACGTTCCTCGAGCAAGAAAATACAAAAAATTGTATGGGACTAAAAATCACTGCATGCATGAGCAGCTGGGACAAATTCTGGATAAAAGATATGAGGAGGACAAACAACCCAACTCCCATCTCTGAACAGCCTGGAGAAAAAGCAGGGGCCTGAACAAATCCAGGGTACTGCATATGCTCCATGCCCCCTGCACACAACATCACCTAAGGGATGAGCAAGCCACCTAACACCTAGGCACACCCTCTGCGTCAGGGGTCCCAGTGAAACCTTGCCTGAACTCTTTGTCTGCCTTCTGGTTAATTTTTATTAAGGCAGCCAAGAACCCTGGCACAGTAGGATACAGTAGGAGGTCTCTGCCAGCCAGGAGTGGCTCTCACCAGAGCCTGACCACCCTGGCATCTTGATCTTGGAGCTGTGAGAAATTGCTTATGTAAACTATGCAGGTGGTGACACTTCATTATGGCATCATAGACAGGCTAACACAGCACAGGCAAAGTGCTTAATTCTGTTTGGGCATGTAGTAAACAATTATAATGCTAGTAACCGTCCTTGTAGAAGTCATATCAATGATGGGATGTCTTATTTTGGTCTCCTTGGATCCCTACAGTTGGTTGTGATGAAGCAAGTGTTCCTCAAAGCAAACTTAGCAAAAATAGAGCTGTGTTGAGGCTGAGGAATGTACTCCTTGCCTTTTCTTCTCATGTCCACAAATATCTTGTAGGGTAGCAGCTTAATCTGTGACTTATGATAAAGGTGTGCTTTATCATACCAGCCTGAATGCTGATGTGCTAAATGGAGCAGGTAGTTGAAAAGCAGCCTGTATGCACATGGAAACGGGAAGCCTGGAAACTCAGGTCAGCAACTCCTAAGCCAGGAGTTCACGTGGCCCAGAGAAGGGGCATACTGGCAAATTGTTTGCGTGAGAGGCTCTGCTGCTGCTAAGTCGCTTCAGTTGTGTCCAACTCTGCGACCCCAGAGGTGGCAGCACATCAGGCTCCCCCGTCCCTGGGATTCTCCAGGCAAGAACACTGGAGTGGGTGGCCATTTCCTACTCCAATGCATGAAAGTGAAAAGTGAAAGGGAAGTCGCTCAGTCGTGTCTGACTCTTAGCAACCCCATGGAAGGTAGCCTACCAGGCTCCTCTGTCCATGGGATTTTCCCGGCAAGAGTACTGGAGTGGATGCCATTGCCTTCGCCAATGAGAGGCTCTAAGCTGCCTCATCTTCCTCTTGGTCTCCATTCTTCATGTCTTCAAACGTCAAACAGCGTTGTGTTCTGCTAGGTCAGGCTGAAGTCGGGTACTCGAATGCCTGGAACCCGACATAAAGCACATCCCTGTCACAAAGTGCCACAAACCTATCCATTCCAGATGCTATTGCCATCTGGAACAGGAAAAGCAAGCAGAAGGGCTAAAAGCCTAAATGAAACAATCTCAACATAGGCTGCCACTGGCAAGACTCCCATGACCCTTTCTGGGTACTCAGGGATCCCACCCTTGAAAGCCAGCATCACTGTCAGCTCATTGGTGCACAGAAAAGTGTGCAGTCCAGATGAAACCAGCATGGGCCAAGTATGTCACAGGGACTTGCCCATGGCCAGTCAGCCACAGATCCTCCAGCTAGAGCTTGGGTGTATGAGAAACAGACTCCAGTGGAGGTAGCAGCCTGGAGCAGAAGGTGTTAGATCCAGAAAAGCCTCATTCTCATACCTTGTAGATGAAACACAATGATTGCTATATTTCCTTGAATCTGCTTCCTCACCAACAGAGCTGGATCAATAATGCCCACTTCATAGCAACCTTGGAGTCAATGAGATGATGTTGCAAAAGACAACTTGCAGAGTATGACACTCAACATTAGGGTACTAAAGAATGCTCAAACTACTGCACAATTGCACTCATCTCACATGCTAGTAAAGTAATGCTCAGAATTCTCCAAGCCAGGCTTTAGCAATAAGTGAACCATGAACTTCCTGATGTTCAAGCTGGTTTCACAAAAGGCAGAGGTACCAGAGATCAAATTGCCAATATCCGCTGGATCATCAAAAAAGCAAGAGTTCCAGAAAAACATCTGTTTCTGCTTTCTTGACTATGCCAAGGCCTTTGTGTGGATCACAATCAACTGTGGAAAATTCTGAAAGAGATAGGAATACCAGACCACCTAACCTGCCTCTTTAGAAATCTGTATGTAGGTCAAGAAGCAACAGTTAGAACTGGACATGAAACAACAGTCTGGTTTCAAAAAGGAGTATGTCAAGGCTGTATATTGTCACCCTGCTTATTTAACTTCTATGCAGAGTACATTATGAGAAACGCTGGGCTGGAATAAATACAAGCTGGAATCAAGATTGCCAGGAGAAATATCAATAACCTCAGATATGCAAATGACACCACCCTTATGGCAGAAAATGAAGAGGAACTAAAAAGCCTCTTGATGAAAATGAAAGAGGAGAGTGAAAAAGTTGACTTACAGCTCAACACTCAAAATGAAGAGCATGGCATCTGGTCCCATCAATTCATGGGAAATAGATGGGGAAACAGTGTCAGACTTCATTTTGGGGGGCTCCAAAATCACTGCAGATGATGACTGCACCCATGAAATTAAAAGACGCTTACTCCTTGGGAGAAAAGTTATGACCAACCTAGATAGCATATTCAAAAGCAGAGACATTACTTTGCTGACTAAGGTACTCGAGGCTATGCTTTTTCCTGTGGTCATGTGTGGATGTGAGAGTTGGACTGTGAAGAAGGCTGAGTGCCAAAGAATTGATGCTTTTGAACTGTGGTGTTGGAGAAGACTCTTGAGAGTCCCTTGGACTGCAAGGAGATCCAACCAGTTCATTCTGAAGGAGATCAGCCCTGGAGTTTCCTTGGAAGGAATGATGCTAAAGCTGAAACTCCAGTACTTTGGCCACCTCATGCAAAGATTTGACTCATTGGAAAAGACTTTGATGCTGGGAGGGATTGGGGGCAGGAGGAGAAGAGGACTACCGAGGATGAGATGGCTGGATGGCATGACGGAGGCAATGGACGTGAGTCTGAAGTCTGGGAGTTGGTGATGGACAGGGAGGCCTGGCGTGCTGCAATTCGTGGGGTCACAAAGAGTCGGACACGACTGAGCGACTGAACTAAACTAGTACTTATTAGCTCTATACCGTATGTTTACAGTTGCTAAGCTGAGTCTCTTTTGCAACCCCGTGGACTATAGCCCATCAGGCTATAAGCGTCTTTTAATTTCATGGGATTTCCCAGTCAATTATACTGGAGTGGGTTGCTATGCCCTTCTCCAGGGTATCTTTCTGACCCAGGGATCATTTGCAGGTGGATTCTTTACCACTGAGCCACCCAGGAAGCCTATGCTATATAGGTAGGTGCTATTTAAAAGTGTATCTTTTGAGAAACTTAAAATTTAAAGACTTCTAGATATTGAAGAACCACCTTCAGTTCTCATGTATAAACTGGGATAAAATATAAACCACATCCTGAATGGTTATAAGGGGGCAAAAAAAAAATTGTATAAAGATCAAAGACCTTTGACATACAACCTAATCTGGTATAGTCAGTGTTATTATAAGAGACACCAAACACTTCACTTCTGCTGTCTTACAAGAAAACACAGTGAAAAGGCTGGTGTCTGTAAGCCAGGCAGAATGCCTTCACCAAGCACCAAATCAGCTGGTGACTTAGCCTCCAGGTTGTTTGAGCAACCTTGTCTATGCCTTCTTGTTATAGCAGACTGAGTAGACTATGAAACATAAAGATTTCAATTAGATCGTGCAAGTACACTAAAAGAAATTTCCAGTGGATTTAGGGAAAGGTCTACATAATTTGTCTAAAGACACTAAAGTGGACTTCTTAAAAGTTTGTCTTTAGACACTAAATGGTTAAAAAGATGAAGAAAGACCATGTTAAAACTACCTCAAAAAACCTAGCTGTATTTCAGACAAAGCATATTTTAGAACAAGAAAATTTTAGTAGGAATAGAAGGGGCATTACACAATGACAAAGGATTTATTTTTCAAGAAGTCATAACAATTTTAAATTTATTTGCCTAATGAGAACACAAGAATTCCTCAAACAGGGAGCTTGAATGGAAAAGTAGAAAACCAATAACTTTAAAGTCAGCCTTAACAGCACTGTCAATCAACTTAATCTAATCAACCTGCTTCCCTGGTAGCAAAGAGGTTAAAGCATCTCCCTCCAAAGCCGGTGACCTGGCTTTGATCCCTGGGTCAGGAAGATCCCCTGGAGAAGGAAATGACAGCCCACTCCAGTATTCTTGCCTGGAGAATCCCATGGATGGAGGAGCCTGGTAGGCTACAGTCCACGGGGTCACAAAGAGTTGGACACGACTGAGCGACTTCACCTTACACCTTCTTCAGGCCTGCATGATACAGTCACCAGAATAGATGACATTCGGGGTTTAGAATGCACCTTAAACTTGAACAAACCATAAAATGTTCTCACACTAAGATTAAACTAGACATAACAGATATAGGGAAAATCTTCAAACATATTCAAATTAAACATACTTGTAAACACTTTTCAAAGAAAGTATCAAGATTAAAGTTTTGAACTAAATTCTACATATCAACTAAGATGAAGCAAAAGTTGTTCTTAGAGGAAAACTTGTAGACTAAATAAACGTATTAGGAAAGATTAAAGGTCTAAGGTCAAAAACCTGAACTAGAGGAAGAAGATCAAATTAAGCCTGAAACAATAGAGAAAAAAATGAATGAATTGAGATCAGGAAAACAAGTTCTTTGTAAAGATCAACAAAAGTGAGCTTCTAGCCAGGCTAATGGAGAACAAAGCATCAGTGATAGATGAAATAGGGCTCTTATCGCTGCTGAACTCAGATATTAAAGAAATAATATAAGAGCATGACTGTGGCAATGTGAGGCCCACCATGTTGATTTAGATGAAGCTGACCAAACTCTTTGAAAGAGAAACTACAAAAACTTGCAAGGGAAAACTGACAATCTGAACAGCCCTATATCATAGAACCAATCATTTAAAACTCAAATGTACCAGACCCAGATTGCTCTGAATTCTAGTAAACATCTAAGGAAGAAATAGTACTGACTCACCAATCTATTCCAGAAATTAAAAGCAGAGGTAACAATTCACAATAAAAGATTAGAATTACTGGTCAGACAATACCAAAACCGGACAGGCAGAATAGGTGAAGCTCTGGATATATGGTATAATAACAATTCTGTATCATATGCAATGGTGAAAATATGGTGCTTTAAATTTCTTTCTGGACATTTTACAAAGGCATGAAAGACTAAACCTTAATGTTTGAGTTTAGGAAAAAGGAGTTTGGGAGACCCCCCCCACCCACCCCAGGATCAAATTCAGTTCGGAATGTGATGAAAAAATACAAAAGAATAAACTTCACTAAAAGGGGGTAGGGGAATGAAATCGTAAACTTTGACCTTGCAGATTCCACTCAAGACAAAGGCAAATGTACATACACACTGTGCTCTAGTTAGCAGAAGTTTGCCGTGAGTTGCACATGTTAACTAACTAGGGTCAGTTTCACTGTGACCAGATTGGGTAATGCTAACAGTGTTCAAGGAATAAGTTATTTATCAAAGCAGCTCCAAGATATGACTCGAGTGTACTTACTATGAGGAACCAGGAGAAATATACCTGAGAAGAAATCTTCAGGATCCTCGACAAGAAAAAGATAAAAAATGGATGAGTAACACAGGCATTCTCCTTGGCTTGGGATTTAATGCCTTGGCAAGGATCCTTGAGACAGTTCTACTGCATGATAGGAAGGATGACACAGGGAGAAGGTCTCAACGGGATGCTGGAACTCTGTCCCCTGGAAGGCAGGCTCAGGTAAGAAGACATACTAGGAAGGGTCCATGATGAGACCAGAAAGCCCCACCAACCGACAGCATTCTCTGGGCATTCTCGAGAACAAGTTTCAGTTCAATGTGCTAGGGGAGGGTGCTGATATTGAGCTGTGCTGTCAGCTCTCAAAGGAGGCCGATGTTTGGAAATGTTGGGCCCCCTGGTGTCGTTGAGATGACAGGGTTACAGAGGAGCACAGGCCTCGGAGGGGCGGGGACCAACCATCAAAAGCAAGGATCACATGACTGACTAGATGTAAGACCACGACGACACCCAGGGGCCTTTACCCAGAGGAATCCAGAGGGCCATGGGGTTCATAGGGGCAGGATGAGTAGGCTCCTGATGAAGGGATTTTGTATCTATAAATGTAACACAAGAGAGGCCACCAGCAAAGTAATATGTGTATGTATGTGAAAATACATATAAATGCACGTATAAGCATTTAGAGATAGAGTAAGCAGAGGCTACGGGAAAGTCTTGATCCCTCAGTTTTCAGAACTGAGCCAGTTCTGTCTGAGGACATACTTATTGAAAGAACAGGTTCCTTTGGAATAGATCTAGCAACGTGTAAACACCTGGCATTAAATCACTATAGGTGACCAGATTTTATTTTTCAGTTCCTGGTCAAAGGATCCTATGGTGTTCTCAAGTAACTAGACAGTAGGGATGTGAGAGTTAAATGATTCTAGGAGTCCCAAAGTCCCCCATGACAGTAAGGACTTCTGAAGGTCAAGGGATAAATGGATCTGACACAGCTCTGACTAGGAGAGCTCAGAATGGTCCACAGGCCCATCCATTACCTCCCCTCCACCCACCCCAGAATCAAATTCAGTTCGGAATGTGATGAAAAAATACAAAAGAATAAACTTCACTAAAAGGGGGTAGGGGAATGAAATCGTAAACTTTGACCTTGCAGATTGCACTCAAGACAAAGGCAAATGTACATACACACTGTGCTCTAGTTAGCAGAAGTTTGCCGTGAGTTGCACATGTTAACTAACTAGGGTCAGTTTCACTGTGACCAGATTGGGTAATGCTAACAGTGTTCAAGGAATAAGTTATTTATCAAAGCAGCTCCAAGATATGACTCGAGTGTACTTACTATGAGGAACCAGGAGAAATATACCTGAGAAGAAATCTTCAGGATCCTCGACAAGAAAAAGATAAAAAATGGATGAGTAACACAGGCATTCTCCTTGGCTTGGGATTTAATGCCTTGGCAAGGATCCTTGAGACAGTTCTACTGCATGATAGGAAGGATGACACAGGGAGAAGGTCTCAACGGGATGCTGGAACTCTGTCCCCTGGAAGGCAGGCTCAGGTAAGAAGACATACTAGGAAGGGTCCATGATGAGACCAGAAAGCCCCACCAACCGACAGCATTCTCTGGGCATTCTCGAGAACAAGTTTCAGTTCAATGTGCTAGGGGAGGGTGCTGATATTGAGCTGTGCTGTCAGCTCTCAAAGGAGGCCGATGTTTGGAAATGTTGGGCCCCCTGGTGTCGTTGAGATGACAGGGTTACAGAGGAGCACAGGCCTCGGAGGGGCGGGGACCAACCATCAAAAGCAAGGATCACATGACTGACTAGATGTAAGACCACGACGACACCCAGGGGCCTTTACCCAGAGGAATCCAGAGGGCCATGCGGTTCATAGGGGCAGGATGAGTAGGCTCCTGATGAAGGGATTTTGTATCTATAAATGTAACACAAGAGAGGCCACCAGCAAAGTAATATGTGTACGTATGTGAAAATACATATAAATGCACGTATAAGCATTTAGAGATAGAGTAAGCAGAGGCTACGGGAAAGTCTTGATCCCTCAGTTTTCAGAACTGAGCCAGTTCTGTCTGAGGACATACTTATTGAAAGAACAGGTTCCTTTGGAATAGATCTAGCAACGGTAAACACCTGGCATTAAATCACTATAGGTGACCAGATTTTATTTTTCAGTTCCTGGTCAAAGGATCCTATGGTGTTCTCAAGTAACTAGACAGTAGGGATGTGAGAGTTAAATGATTCTAGGAGTCCCAAAGTCCCCCATGACAGTAAGGACTTCTGAAGGTCAAGGGATAAATGGATCTGACACAGCTCTGACTAGGAGAGCTCAGAATGGTCCACAGGCCCATCCATTACCTCCCCAGTTTCCAAGTGCCCCATCAGTATGGACCCAGCAACTGGCCAAAGCTCATTTGTTCCTTGACCAGTGGGGTAGGGAGCCATAATGGCAGGAAAGGCCCAGTGGACCCCAACCCCAGCCGAGGTTCCTGTGGAATGAAAGAGGTGAATGGTGCCCTTGATTTGGAGTTGTTGGGCCCACCATAGGCCTAGACTGACCCCTTCAAAAGCCAAGAGGGCCGCTGCATAGGATGGTGGACATCCTCACTGGGACGCTGGGCTGCTCTGATTGGAGCACAGGTGGCTAGAAATGCCCGGCAGTTCACATCTCCCCGGGGTGGCCGTAGCTGGTGACTGACCTGTGCAGGAGGTTACAAGCCCCCACACCCGCGTGGCCAGCTCTGCTGTAGCCATTGTGTAGCAATCTCACCTGCCCAGAAGGGTTTGTTTTTTTGTCTCTGATAGGAAACAAATGAGTCCAGTACACATTGAGCTCACTTGATTCTGAAAAGGAACCATAAGATCTCTTCTTTAGAAATAAGGAAATTGAGGGGTAGAGAAGCCAAGAAACTTAATAGGCCAAAGTCTCACTGCCAGTACGTTTTGAGGTCATAATCTTTTTTCTTCAGTATTTGTATCCCTATTATCTAGAGGCAGCCAAGCGCTATGAAAATCCATGGAGATAATCTCTGAACACTGCACAAGTCGTGGGCAGCCCAGTGTTGGGATCTGTGCCTCCCACTTCATCCAAGTAGAATTAACCTGAGTCCTGTGTCCTTGTCTATCCACTGGGCAGCCTGGCCTAGACACCTGGACCTCCTGCACTTCAGCCCTCTCCCTCTGTGGAAATAGAGGGGAGTTTGGCTGAGCCATAAGGTACCTGTTTTCCTCTACTTCATGACCCTGAAGATTTTTCCCTTCTCTCAAAAGTTAACAGGGGCATTTCTAATACTAATTTTAATAACTCTCCCAGGAAAATAAGCCTCACTTACCCAACACTCCCTTCTCTGCCTATTTATGATGTATTGATTTGCTTCCTAAATAGCAGGAGTGTGAAACAAATGAGGGAAAGTGGTTAGATTGTATTTAAACACATGTGCAAAATACACACATGTACAGGCACACACTCAACAGCAGTAACAAGACATCTAGCTTCAAGTGACACCTTTGCATTCAACACCACCTTCCCCTGTCTGTTAATGAATGAGATACATCATAATCTGGATACAAGTTTGCAGATATACAATGAGTCTTCAGGTTTTAAGAGCTATTTTTATAATAGTAACATAAAGCAGCAAAGGAAACCTAGGAGAGAGAGGCCTCGCTTCCTGGAGATGAGTTGCAAGGGAGGGAGTTTAGGAGGATAACGCCATTCTGTCTGCGTTCTTGAGCTGAGGTTTCTCAGCAGGTACAGGCAATATTTCTTTGTAATGCATACTGTCTCCTTCCAAAAGTGTCAGAAGCAGATTTTCCTTTATTTTCAGGATGTGCTGCGACTAGCCTGTCAGGCAATGACCTTCACTTGAGCTCTGCTGTGTCACGCTGAATAGAAAGGATGCGCCTCTGTCTTAGTTGAGTTGGATTCCTCCTGCCGAGTTCCCGTCCATCTTCCAACTTAACTTCTATCTATGGTGTTGAAAGTCTCCTAAAGCGTGCTGTGAGCCTGGGTGAAGAATCATTCTTTATCACACATAGGTCTGCCTCTCACACCCATTTCCATTATGATACTGAGCATGATATTATCTTACTACTCCTGTTCCCTTGAAAACCAAGATTATCTAGAAATTCCAGAATGCTTACAAATATGGGTTCTCATTGTAAACCCATTGGCATAGTCCTTTATAGGGTGAAAATAATTTTTACATGCAATTATCTTAGTTGAGGGTCAAAACTTTAGGTAGCTAACTCATTAACTGATCTCTTAATGTGCTTAAAACATAAGTGGCATTAACATTTTCTTGTTCACTAAGGAATGAGTAGGGTTTTAGAGTTAATATCCTGGTTGATCATTTTTCAAATCATCGTCAGGCAGGAGATGGAAGAGGAACAGGAGAGAACAAGTGAGCCACAGTTTCCTCATTTGTAGTAAGGGTTGAAGAGGATTGCCTACATGGTAGGTTATGTGGATCAAAGGAAATAACTCATCAGATTTATGATTTGTAAAATCAATACAGTTAAATGCTTATTAACAACCAGTCAACCATTTGCTCAATATGCAAAAAATAACTGGAGGAGGATACAACACAGTGGAGCCGCCTGGTTTTCCATTTGCAGGTCTCACCTACTTGCTGAACAATTTGAGTTTTTCCCTACCTTAGAGGAGAACTACACGCATCTCAGAAGTTACTTGTAAGAACATAGTTATAACTATAGTAAATCACTTATGGAGTCCACAGTGTGACCTGTAAGTTATGACAGACACTCACTTAAGTGGTATCACTCCAGGAATGTTAGAGGCTGTTACAGTTTGAAACAGAAGCAGACAGCATGTGGAACCCTTGCAGAGGGGCTGAGAACTGACCCCTCATCTTCAACTGAGGACAATACAAACCTTCACGCTGCTGCCCGAAAGATAGGCAGCTGAGAGCTGGTGAAGGCTGAATTTGACTACAGGGAAGGGAGGGCCATTGTATTCTTCATCAGACATTCCGATGGGCCTGTCTATATGCAAGGAGCTTAACAAAGGGTGGGATGAAATATCCCTCCCCACCATAGCACCTGATCTCAAACCTGTAACAGATACGTGTGGTGCCCCTTCCTCTCTCCATTCTAGACAATATCACCCTCACCTAGCAAATCTGGATACAGACTCTTATCCCTGGGGACTTGAACCAGTTTGCTGTATGTACCCATTTACCATCACACTTGGGCAGAGGAGCTCCAAGAAGGATCCGGATGGATGATTCAGGTCCTGACCATATTCCTTCCTGCCCTTCTTATATCAGAGCGGCCCCCATGTCCTGATCAGGACTAATGACTCCTCTTCACGTGCTGACAGCTCTTGTCTGCTGGTCTCTGATCACAAGTAGCCTAAAGTTCCTAAAGAAAGCTAGAGCTTATAGTTCAATCTCTATTGTCCCCTGGTGAAATGATTCCCCCCAGGGGACCAGGATACCCAATCCTGCAAAAGTCCAGAGTTATGGGACTCCGTAAATACAAATTTGCCATTGTGAGTTTTTTGGGTAGATGTTAAGTGAGACTACTTTATTCCCAGACCTATATATTCCTTCTGGGGACAGAGACTTAGTCTGATTCAGACATCTATTGCATCCTGGGGGCTAGCCCCAAATTCTCACGGTATTACCTCTCATCTGGGGTTGCAGCTATGCCTGCAGCCAGCCACTTCATGCTTTATGAAGGCAGGCGGCACCTGGGTGTCAGTCTGTCACATGAGTTGCATTTCTTATGCCCAGTGGTCCTTTCTGTTATGCCCAAAGTCCGAGTCCCCAAAACTGAGAGAATAAGACATCCACAGCATTGCAAAAGCAGGAAGAGGTTTTCTTCCTTGGTCAAGCTAGGGGTCTCATCTCATCCCACACAACAGAGTCTTGACGAGAGCCCCGAGCCCTGGATTACAGTAGTATTTATAGGTTTAGGACAAAGACAAGGAGTTGGTAAGGGTGGATTGGTTGCAAGGGTTTCTTGGCATCTACTAATTGGCTAGATTTCCGTGCACCCTGGCTTTCTTAGGGGATTTCCATCCTCGTCCCAATTGGCTCAGGTCTGGCGTGGGCGGGGGCTACGGGGGTTTTTTTGATTGGTCAAGCTACACTGCCTGCGGGAGTTCCCAGAGCCTCAGCTTTCCTAGAGACTAAACCTCAGGCCTAGACTGCCCCTAAGAGCCTGTCCTGGCTCCAGTTAGGTCCTAACACTCCCCTTTGCAAAACAGGTACCCTGCTTTCATGATAAATTAAGTAGGACCTGAGATCAGTGGATCATTCAGTCAGTAAGGACTTGGTGAGGATGCTGGCTAAAATCCAGAGGAAAGACGAGCCAGTGCCCCAGATGCCTGCTCCCTATCAGCAGGAGTCCTCCCTCAGTGGTAGAGGGATCACAGGAGTCCGCTCACCTCCAAGCTGGTCCCCTAGAATGACGGGACCAGGCCAGGCCCGCACAGCAGGTAGGGATCGGAAGTGGTCGATGCAGTTTAGGAAAAAGAAACTAGAGACAGAAGTTAAGTTTTAAAGATGGGGCCAGGGGACTCAAGACCTCTTGGGTCAAGAGCCCTGTTCCTTGGAGCCACATCACTTTTCTTTAGTGTCTTGGCACACAGAAAGGATCTATTGTGCTATGTCAGCCTCCTGTGTCCCTGGTCACATCTCCCATTTTATTGATTAAACTATCTTTGTTGTTTTCTTGTACAAGGGCTATCACCTGGCTGGAGGTCATAGACCCGCATATGCCTTGGGAAAACATCTTAGTGTGTGCACAAGCAGTGTTCTGAACTTGTGCTGACCCGGCGTTCCAAGGTCCACACTGTTTTTCCTTAGCTTAGCAGGGTGTGATGACCCCGACTGATCAACCCAATGTACTTTTATTTGGGCTATGCTGTATTGCTATATCTTGCTTTTATTCTTTTCCCGTGGTGATTCTCTCATGGCTTAGCCGGAGCAACAGGAGGCTATTAACCCCTGCCCTTGACTTTGGTCCTTGCCAGAGATTCACCCATTAAACAGCCTTGGTAAGTGAGAGCCCGTGCTGTTTGGCCAGTGCCTGTCTCCTTGGTCACTTGGTTCATGTGCTTTTCGTGTCGGCAATGGGGAGGCCAAAGACAGGGAGCAGCTTATGTAAATTGTCCAAGTCTTTCCTCCACCAACTCAAAGGCTAATCTCTTGGCCCAAGTCAGGAAACCTGAGCACTCCACTCCAGTTTGGCCAGTCCCTGGCCCCACCATCTCGGCACCTCCACTTCCTCTTTGCAGAGCAAAGGAGCTGGGCTGTAAGATTGCTGCAGTGTCGCTGGTTCTAACATCCTGTGATTGATAGGAAGCTCTGTGTCTGTGCAGCAAAGTTCAAATGAACTCCTGTGCCTTGAGCACCTGCCAGCTGCCAGCTCCTAAATGAGCAGTGTGCATGCGTTATTTAATGCCTACAGCAAGCTCCTGAAGATGAGGTCTTATCTTACAGAAACGGGAAACTGACAGAATTGGGACGGTTGGCCCTAGCTCTGTCTCTTCCTGGCCGTGTGGACTTGAACCTGTTTCTTAACCCTTCTGAGCCTCAGAATGAAGGCCAGGGAGTGACGGTCCTGGTGCTGTCCATCAGCGAGTCTTCAGCTCCATCAGAGGGAGCTTATATGTTATTTGGAGCAATAAACATGAGTACCTGCGTGCAAGCTGCACATCTGTGTTTCTTCCATGTTTCCGAGTTTGGAAAGCATCCTGTGATCTATTAGGTGCGCATCCAGTGTGTGTATGAGCGTGAGTCCTGCCTGTCTGTGAGCATCAGGGGTTTTGGGGGTCTGTGAGTCTGTCTTCATCTACCTCACCACGTACAAGCTCATGTTGGTGAAAGTCATAGGAAACTGACAACCACCAGCAGGTTAGAAATGAAGACAGGCCTTCCAGCTTCCCCAGTGTAGGGGAAGAAAAGCTTCCTTCTACTCTCTTGTCAGCTTAATTCTTAGAACCTAAGACAGAGGCAATGGCACCCCACTCCAGTACTCTTGCCTGGAAAATCCCATGAATGGAGGAGCCTGGAAGGCTGCAGTCCATGGGGTCGCTAAGAGTCAGACAGGGCTAAGTGACTTCACTTTCACTTTTCACTTTTATACATTGGAGAAGGAACCCACTCCAGTGTTCTTACCTAGAGAACCTCAGGAACGGGGGAGCCTGGGTGGGCTGCCGTCTATGGGGTCACACAGAGTTGGACATGACTAAAGCAACTTAGCAGCAGCAGCAAGACAGAGCAACAGGAGAAAAACATACCAATTTAATATCTTTAATACTTACGTGGGAGTCTTCAGAAGGAAAATGAAGACCTGAAGAAGTTGCTGGTCCTAAAACATTTTCACATCTTTTCATCCACAATAATTGTGGGGATTGTGAGGAGACTTAGGGGCTTGGTCTAAGGGCAGTAAATTGTAGGCCAGAAAGCGGGAAATAGATGGGGAAAGAAGGGAGAGAGGGTTATCTGAGTAGGTTGGCTCCCATGGGCTCACTTTGTCACTGTCTCCGGTGACAAGCATGTCCTTTCCCGCCTGCTGTAGTGTGACCTTGTGTCGGGAAAATTTTTTGACCTGCTTTAAGGGCAGAAGTGGTTAGGCCAGCAGTCCTTCCTACATCTGTTTCTCAAGTACTTTCAGCTCAAAATAATATGCCGGGGGTGGGACACGTTGGGGTGGCATGCTCTGAACTCCTCAGCAGGAATTGGCTGCTTGTCCTCTTGCTAACCCAGGCTTTACAGCACAGGAAGGACGCCCAGTCCTCTCCTCTATTTGAGGTCTCCCACCCAGCTTCAATCATCGAGGCCACATCTCTTTACCTTCATCTATCTTTGTGTTCAGTTTCAGCTATTTCTCCTCCACAAACGAGACTTCCACAGACCCCACTGCCTGCAAGAGAAAGCGTACACCTTCCACCCTCGCTCACTCCACCATTAATGTGGTGCCCTCTGTTAGTCACACTCATCCTGCCTCCCCATTTAGCCATGTCTGAGTCCATTTAAATGTCGACCAGCCAATAGATGTGGGCAGCACAGTGCCAGGAGAAGAGCTGGAGTGGGACAGACTAACCTTGCTCCAAACTCTATTCTGTTACATCTGTACTCCATGGTGGTCTTGAACACTGCTAACATCTGAGCTATTTTTACACATAAAATGGGAGTCGCGTATGCAGCAACTTGAGTTTTTTTTTTGTGGGGGGGGGGTCAGAATTTACAAGCTATCATAGGAAAAGTGCCAGATATGTAGTGGATAAAATGCATGGTATGTGTTATATATTATTTTTATCTGACAGGTTGGTAAAGTATAATTCAATCTTTATTGGAATATAGTTTTACAATGTTGTGTTGGTTTCTGCTATATAACTCAGTTCAACTGCTCTCATGAAGATGGTCTGGACCTCCTATTCCACCTCTCATCCAGAAATAATCTCTCTTAAAGCTGAATAACTTTATCAGCTCTTCCCCCAGGTCTCAGCTCTCTCTGCCCTGCGCTTGGCATGTCTTCTCTACTGGACTGTGAGCACAGCCCTCATCTGATTCAATTTTATATTCTCCAGAGGGCTCGGCAGACAGGAAAGGCTCAATGAACACTCAAGAAGATGAACAAATAAATGGATTGCTTTGGCTGATTCCATTATGACTATGAGATTGTCATTCCATAAGTGTAGCTCGAGCGACAACTCTGCTCCAAGTTCCGTGAAATTCCCTGGGGCTACAATAATGATTCAGATGACTCAATCAGCAAGCCCACACAGACCTGATTACAATCCCACAAAACAAGAAATCTGTGTGCTTTCCAGGTGGTCTAAGGATGAACCCAAAGGGTTTTTTTTTCTTCTAGTATTTCTTACTTAAGATCCCCTTGATTGGGTTTACTCTCCAAATGCCACTGTAAAATCTATGTCCAGGACCAACATGCTCTAGATAATGGCATGGCATCATGAGAAAAGCTTTGGTAGTCTCAGATGAAATTGTAAAACAAGCCAATTTATAAAAGCAATTTTTCCTTGAATAGGTAGCCAGTTTCACAGCTCAGCATTTGAGAGCTCAAGTTGTCAGTCTCTTGGTTCTCGAGATGTGAATTCTGTTGCTAAAGAGATAAGAATCTTGCTAGATTCTCCCCATTGTTTATGATGGTAGGTTCTGGCAAGTATTTAATAAATGGATAAGTGAACCTGTCTCTTCAGCACCAGCCCCTCATCCAGGAAAAGTTTAATAACACTTAATTGAATTAAGACTCATCTGAAACCCCTGCCAAGACTCAGGATTATTATTTGGATGTGATGGTTCTTCTGATCAGATGATATAAGGCACTTAGAACCAATGTGGTAAAGATAGGAGGGTCCCCACCAGTCAGATGCATCATGATTATAGTCCCTTCAAACCTGACTGCTGCTTGAACACTTATGAAGCATCCACCAGGTGCCAACTGTTTTTATTTAGTTAATCCTCAGAACCTCTCAGAGGTGTGGTTTCCTCCCTAATTCTGAGGTGGGAGACTAGACATTAAGTATGTTTGAAAAACCTAAGATCTAGTAAGTGGCCAAGTCAAGGCAGGAGTCTGGGTTCTGACTTGAAAGCCAATGCTGTTAGCATTTTACTGGAACTTTCTACCAAGTATAGGAAGGAAAAGAGCAGTCTTCAGCTGTCCTCTCCTTTGGGATTTTCTTGAGCTGCTAAAATGCAAATGGTGTCACATTATAGGCCTCAGCTCTAATCTCGGCAGGTCTGGTTCCAGGACATTCAGCATCACAGACATGCTAACCATTCAGCTGTTGTCATAGTTTGGTCACTAAGTCATGTTAACTTTGTGCAGCAGTCTAGGTTTCCTTGTCCTTCATAGTCTCCTGGAGTTTGCTCAAACCCATGTCCATTGAGTTGGTGATGCCATCCAACCATATCATCCTCTGTTGTCCCCTTTTCCTTGCTGCCCTCAATCTTTCCCAGCGCCAAGGTCTCTTCCAATGAGTCAGCTCTTTACATCAGATGGCCAAAGTATTGGAGTTCCAACATTACTTCTTCCAATGAATATTCAGGACTGATTTCCTTTAGGACTGATTGGTTTGATCTCCTTACTGTCCAAGGGACTCTCAAGAGTCTTCTCTAGCAGCACGGTTCAAAAGCATCAATTCTTCAGTGCTCAGCCTTCTTTACGGTCCAGCTCCTATCTGTGCATGACTACTGGAAAAACCATAGCTTTGCATGTTCAGCCTTTTGTAGCAAAGCGTCTCTGCTTTACAAAACACTGTCTAGGTCTGTCGCAGCTTTTCTAAGGATCAAATGTCTGTTAGCTTCATGGTGGCAGTCAGCATCTGCAGTGACTTTGGAGCCCAAAAAGAGTCTGCCACTGTTTCTGTTCTACTGGTACCTGCTAATGAACATGATGCATATTTAGCAAGGGTGTGCCACTGTGGTGAGCTCTGTGCTGAGCTCTGGGGACTCAATGGCCCCTATGCCCATTTGTGACCTTCACTCTGAAGGTTGTCATTGGGCCCTGAAGACAGGGCTTGTGCTTCACATGGGCTGCTTGGGACCGGGTACAGATGCTGGGTACTGATGCTGGGGCAGGTGCATGGCAGACTTGCCCCAGGCTGAATGATTCAGCTCCAGTGACACACACCAGGCTAGGGGATGAGCCTGCACCTTTGGACAGTGGCCACCATCTAACTCCTCATTCCCAGGCTTTCTCTGCCACGGGGGATGTGAATTACAGCAGAGCACCACACCCTATAGACCCCGGATCTCCGTCCTCCCCTTGCTTCTGTTACCCACCAGTTCCCTAAACCCTGCTCACAACTGACCACGAGGCTCAAATCCCTTCCCAATCACTTGGACCCCATGTCTGTGCAATCAGCCCAGACTGCCTTGTGCCTGAACATCTGTGGGCTTCCCAGGTGGCTCAGTGGTAAAGAATCTGCCTGCCAATGCAGGAGATGTAAGAGACATGGCTTTGATTCCTGGGTTAGGAGGATATCCTGGAGGGAGAGCATGATGACCCACTCCAGTGTTCTGGCCTGGGGAATCAATCCTGTGGACAGAGGAGCCTGGCGGGCTGCAGTCCAGGGTGTGGCAAAGACCTCCAGCAAGGCCTGATACAACATAGAAAGCAGGTCATAGGCTTTACAGAAATCATAGGAAGCAAATAGATACATAATGGCCAGTCTCACATGCAAAGAAAACCAAATGCAAAGAAAAATGCTTTGCTTGTTAAAATATCAGTGATTGAAGGAGAAAATAAAAGTTACTAGAGTTTGGATAGAACTCTCTCCCTGTCCCTCTTTTATTGTAAATGACTATTTTGGAAAGCAGTTTGGCAAATACTTCCAGAAGCAAAGAACTACTCATATTCTTTGACCTAATAACTCACTTCTGGGAACTGAGCCTAAGGATGTAATTTCTTGTCTGAGACACAAAAGCAACATCTATGTATAAATATATTCCCTAAGGCATTTTTAATGGGAAAAAAACTAGAAAGAGGCTTAAATAATCAATAATAGGGAAATGGGTATATAAATTTCAGTATATACACTCGGCTCTTTTTAAATGAGTTAAAACTCTAAAATAACATGGGGAAAAAAGCTTACACCATGATGTAAGCAGGGGGAAAAACAGGATAAAAAGCAGAATGATTTCACCTATGTAAACATGAAATATGTAAGAATGTCCTGAAACCAATACAAATAGTCATTGTGATGGGGCGGGGGGAGATGTCACAGGCTATTCTCTGGCTTTCGGGTATCTAGTATGTGGCTACATTACTTTAAAATGGTAAAAACTCTTGTAAGCTAGAAATGTTTTGCAGTACGGCTGAGCGAAGGGGATAAGACGGGATTTTTACTCCATGAGGAAACATCTGGTCGTCTCAATGACTGTCTTTCCTAGAGAAGATTGTGTAGAAGGCTGGCTACACAGGAAGACCCATAAAACCTGGTTCTAAGAAAAAGTCCTGCCCACCTCCTTGTGATCAGAGTCTGCTGGAAGATTGTTTCAAAGAGTAACTTCCATTGCATTTCCTTGATAGACAGAGAGAAACTATTTTTAAACCTAGATGCCTGACCTCCCATACGTGTTTTAGTGCTTGATAAAAGAGCTAAGACATTAGACCATTCTGGAAGCAGAAAACGCCCCATCACAAACCTCCTGGCATATCAGCTCAGAGTCCACAGAGCACTCTTCCTTCCATTGACCGACAAGTATCCTGGCAGAGAAAGCAATTTCTCAGTGTTTAAACAGCTGGGGACACTACCACTGGGAGAAGGCAAGCGACCCATCCAAGGTCGCTCAGCTGTCAAGCAATAAGAAGCGAGTCTAAGTTCAGTGAGAAACTGAGGAGCATAGACTGTATTTTCACTTCCCCCCTATGACATATTAACTGTTTATTAAGCTAGTGGCTTCATACCTCTTCCTCGAGTTGTTTATCAACCAGAGATAATTGAATGTATCATTTTTACTTTGGCGACCAAGTGAAGTAGCTATGACTGTTGCTTGATGTTACAGCATCTTGAGTTCACTTACACTTATCATAAACAGTTGTCAGTGTGTGTGCTGGTGAATTTGCACCATGTCTGGAAGGGAATTTACTGTTCTAAGGAAATCATGTCTCAGATGGTCGCATAGCATTTCAGTAAGAAAACCCCTTCAGCCTAGTGGTAGGCTTTACCTTCGATCGTACTAAGTGGTTTTCTAGTTAACATGTTGGATATGGGAAATAGACCTTTTTAGAAATAGGTGGTATCCTATTAATGTATAGCCGAAGATGTTCTAAATAGTTATCCATGCTGCATAAACCTTAAAAGAACTTAATACCCGCCAGCCTGAATCTTTAGGGACCAAATTTTAGTTTGGTCCAAAATCACACTTAAGGCCCTCAAAACACAGGTTCAAGTCCTAATCTCTAGTACTCTTGAATGTGACACTCTTTGGAAATAGGATCTCTTTAGATGTAATCACCTTTAGAATGAGGGCCTATTGGATTCAGTAAATTGGAGTTCAGTGACCTTGGTCCTTATCAGAAAGGAACTTGGACACAGATTGAGATACATTGGGAAGAAACCCACGTGAGACGGCCGCAGAGGTTGACGGGAGTTGCACAAAAGCCAAGGCCTGGCAGCCACCACCAGCAGCGGAGGAAGAGGAGTGAAACAGACCTTCAGAGCCCCCAGAGGGAGCCGAGTTTCCTCTTACCCTGACCTCCAACTCCTGTCGTCCAGAGCCACGGCTCAGTTTTGTTTGACTCACCTAGTTTGCAGTATTTTTTATGGCAGCTTCAGGGACTAATGTGATGACCCATTTCCAGTGTGGGCTTAGAAGAATCCTCACTGAGGCTGACCAAAAGGCTCACGTGGGTCTGTTCTAGGAATATCTGACTTCCAGTTAACTGATCTAATCGTGCCTTGCATGAAATGTGAACCCAATAGAGAACAGTCCTCAGTGCACTCAGGTCCAAGCCGCCCACCCCACTAGAGAGCCTGGCTCTGGCTTCATGAGGGGATGGCAGTGATCGGGACCTCCAGGCTGCTGCTGTGAGCCGGTAACCAGGCAGCTCAGGGTCCAGGGCTGCTAGGGAGCTTCTGGTGTGCATCTTGCCTACTGTCTCAGTTTCCTCAGTGATCAAGTCGAGAACTTTGTCCGTCCTAAAGGGGATCAGTCCTGGGTGTTCATTGGAAGGACTGATGTTGAAGCTGAAACTCTAATACTCTGGCCACCTCATGCAAAAAGCTGACTCATTTGAAAAGACCCTGATGCTGGGAAAGATTGAGGGTAGGAGGAGAAGACGACAGAGGATGAGATGGGTGGATGGCATCACTGACTCAATGGACATGGATTTGGGTGGACTCCAGGAATTGGTGATGGACAGGGAGGCCTGGCATGCTGTGGTTCATGGGGTCACAAAAAGCTGGACCAACTGAGCGACTGAACTGAATGGAAAATTGGCTTCAGAGCTCCTTGTGCCCCATCCTGGGCTCTGGTAACACCATCCTCCATGTTCCTGGACAAGTTTCCAGAAGCTACTGCAAGGTCTCAACCTCCTGGGGCCCTCACCACACTTCATCATGGTGATCCCGGCCCCGTGTCCCTGACTGTATTCTCCAAAACAGGGCCATGGGCAGCTCTGCTTGGAGCCTGCTGCCCGGGATCTTAAGCCCAAGAGATCAGGAACCCCCATCCCTCCTGACCCTCGATGCAAGGATGTAAGACCTACAGGGAAGTGTCTGACAAGCAGTGGATGTAGCCCTGGCTCACAGCTCCTGCTGGGCAAGTGCCTACAAGCCAGGCTGCCATCAGGGGCTGGCCCTGGGGGAGAGGTGTGAACACCACCAGCTGTGGTGAGCCTGGGGTGGGGGGCTCCTCACCCCTCTGCTTTCCTCTCGGGTGTTTTAGAAGGAGGCTGTTTGCCCAGGGCTGCTTGGTGTCTCCAGGAGATGCTGCCTGTTTCTCCCGAGGTTTCAAGCTTTTCTCTCCCGAGTGCAGCTCAGCTCAGCCTAAATACCTTCTGAAACAGCCAGAGGCAGCCCCTGGTCACGAGTTGAAGAGGAATTACCAGTGCAGGTGCCCTGTGGTACCCTCCACGCCGCCTGTCATTTTGTACTCATGGCCGCACTGCAGGTGTGACCCTCCCTGAGTTCTAACATGGGATGAAAGAGCTCAGAACAAGCGAGTCCACCAAGGATGCAGTGACTCACTCAGTCATTCAACAAACATCAAGCACATACCATGTGTTAAATACTGTTTTGTATCATCACTGGGGTAGTTAAACTCAAACACTGGACTTTGACATCAGGTCCTCCTGCATTTGAATTCAGGCTGGCTCGTCTCTTTCTACTTGTAATGCCTAGTAAAGTTCCTTAATCTCCCTAAGTCTGTCACATCTGTTCGTTGGGATTACGGATGTCTCAGATGAGACAGGGTGACAAATCATCTCAGGCAACCACCTATTAATGTCACAGCAAATACTAGGACATCACCAAATAGAATAAAGGACAAAGGTTTTCCTGAAAGTTGCGGGCGGGGCGGGGGACACTGCAAGGAAAGACACTTGAGAAAAATGTGACGTGATGACTGTATTGCCTCAGAAGTGCTAACTGTGCTGATGGCTGTCTGTCAAAGCTGCAAGAGCAGCAAGATGCTGGTGAGCTTCTAAAAAAGCAGATCCCAGGCCCTGAAATGGAGCATGACCCTAGGGTCCTTGCCCCGGCCCCCACGTCCTCTGCCTGCCTTTTGTCTGCGGAAAAACTTTATTCTTTAAACTTGGAATAGATTTAATCAGAAAACACAGAAACAACAATCAAGAGACCAAATAATACTTAATCATTAAGCAAAGTCAGCAACTTCTAATTCCTTCTCAAGGGCTATAGATAATATTCTGAGCCATACCCTATAAGCTGTCATATAGATGCGGAAACTCCCACCAGGCGGGGAAGCTGAATACATGCATCATGACCAGACAGAAGCCATGATGTAAGCTGAAACAACTCAAGAACTGCCCTCCAGGAAATGGGAACAAATCGCCCCTGGAACTGAAGACTGTTCATAAAACAACCAAGACGATGCTGGTCAAACAACTGACTGATCTCAAGATGACTGTCGGAGCTGACTGTGCTGTTCTTGCCTGTAGCCCCTTCCCTAAGCCTATAAAAGCTCTCGCCCTCTGGTTGTCAGTGCACAGGGCCAGGGGAGTCAGCCTTTATACAGGTGTCTCCCCTCCCCTCCAGTTGCTAGCATCCAAAATAAACTTTCCTTTCCACCAACTGGGTCTCTAATGGCTTTTGAGCAGCCAGCAGCCAACCCACTCTAGGTTACAGTCCCAGTCCAGAGGTTCTCATCAAGTATCTTACTGTCTGTACCAAGGAATCAGTAATATAGTAGCTACTGAGTTCAGTTCAATCGCTCAGTCATGTCCGACTCTTTGCAATCCCACGAATCACAGCACGCCAGGCCTCCCTGTCCATCACCAGCTCCAGAGTTCACTCAGACTCGCATCCATCAAGACCATGATGCCATCCAGCCATCTCATCCTCAATTGTCCCCTTCTCCTCCTGCCCCCAATCCCTCCCAGCATCAGAGTCTTTCCCAGTGAGTTAACTCTTCTCATGAGGTGGCCAAAGTACTGGAATTCAGCCTCAACATCATTCCTTCTAAAGAAATCCCAAGGTTGATCTCCTTCAGAATGGACTGGTTGGATCTCTTTGCAGTCCAAGGAACCCTCAAGAGTCTTCTCCAACACCACAGTTCAAAAGCATCTGAAGTCATTCTTTATTACTGTCCTTTGAGGAATCCTGGTACAGATGCATCTGTTCAGAACAACTGTGTACAGTTTGGAGCTCCAGCTTTCTATCTCTGAATCCATGAAATATGTCACTTAAGCTCTTTGAGTCTCACTCTCTACTTTTATTTTCAAATGCGTGTCAATGAGGGGCTTGACCGAGGACTGTGCAGCACATCTTAAGAACATTACCACTTCCACGGGGGCGAGTCACAGCATGTCTCCCTGTTGGAAACCGGTCTGTGCAGACCCCCTTAGCTGGGAGCAGAAGGAAAGACCTCCTGGGGTTGCAAGATTATGTTACCCTGGTGATGGAGAGGATTGTGGTTTGGTCAGAGACCTTCACACAAACTGTTTCTGAGGTGTTGTCTGACTCACATGTGATTGATTTTAAAAGTGCCTTACTGCTCTGAATTGGAGAGATTAGGTGGGTGGGATAAGTCATTTGGCCTCCCAAATCTGGTTTATACTGCTAACAAAGGAGTCAGTGATGTTTCCAGACTTTGCTTGTGAAAATGTTTTTGGATGCTAATTTATAAATGGCACCAGGAATGCCATTGACTAGGAAAAGGTGGGAGCCCCCATTTTCCTTCCTGTAAAACAGGAATCAGTATTTCAAATATGGCTTACTCATGAGGTTAGGAGGATGGAATTAGATAATATGAAATGCTCTATGAGGTTCTCATCAAGTATCTTACTGTCTGTACCAAGGAATCAGTAATATAGTAGCTACTGAGTTCAGTTCAATCGCTCAGTCATGTCCGACTCTTTGCAATCCCACGAATCACAGCACGCCAGGCCTCCCTGTCCATCACCAGCTCCAGAGTTCACTCAGACTCGCATCCATCAAGACCATGATGCCATCCAGCCATCTCATCCTCTGTTGTCCCCTTCTCCTCCTGCCCCCAATCCCTCCCAGCGTCAGAGTCTTTCCCAGTGAGTTAACTCTTCTCATGAGGTGGCCAAAGTACTGGAATTCAGCCTCAACATCATTCCTTCTAAAGAAATCCCAAGGTTGATCTCCTTCAGAATGGACTGGTTGGATCTCTTTGCAGTCCAAGGAACCCTCAAGAGTCTTCTCCAACACCACAGTTCAAAAGCATCTGAAGTCATTCTTTATTACTGTCCTTTGAGGAATCCTGGTACAGATGCATCTGTTCAGAACCACTGTGTACAGTTTGGAGCTCCAGCTTTCTATCTCTGAATCCATGAAATATGTCACTTAAGCTCTTTGAGTCTCACTCTCTACTTTTATTTTCAAATGCGTGTCAATGAGGGGCTTGACCGAGGACTGTGCAGCACATCTTAAGAACATTACCACTTCCACGGGGGCGAGTCACAGCATGTCTCCCTGTTGGAAACCGGTCTGTGCAGACCCCCTTAGCTGGGAGCAGAAGGAAAGACCTCCTGGGGTTGCAAGATTATGTTACCCTGGTGATGGAGAGGATTGTGGTTTGGTCAGAGACCTTCACACAAACTGTTTCTGAGGTGTTGTCTGACTCACATGTGATTGATTTTAAAAGTGCCTTACTGCTCTGAATTGGAGAGATTAGGTGGGTGGGATAAGTCATTTGGCCTCCCAAATCTGGTTTATACTGCTAACAAAGGAGTCAGTGATGTTTCCAGACTTTGCTTGTGAAAATGTTTTTGGATGCTAATTTATAAATGGCACCAGGAATGCCATTGACTGGGAAAAGGTGGGAGCCCCCATTTTCCTTCCTGTAAAACAGGAATCAGTATTTCAAATATGGCTTACTCATGAGGTTAGGAGGATGGAATTAGATAATATGAAATGCTCTAAAAACTAAAAAGCTGGGTAAGTGTACAGAAACAGTTCTGTAGTTCCAGGGGTTATGGAAGCTCACGTAGCCTCTTCACTAGGATCGCCTGGCCTCTGCAGGCACCTTCTGATTCTGAGATGCCATCCAAATATCCCCCCTTCCTCCAGAAGGCTCACATGAAGGAAGAAATCTACCACCACCCCACTTCTCAGCACCCGGGGGTCTAAGGACTGTCTACACCAAAGGGGCAAGACCTAGAGGTCAGAGGAAGACTTTTTGGTGTCGCTCAGTTTACTATCAGTTTTCATTATCGAATTTTCACAAAGAAGTTGCTTTGTTTGCAGTTACAGTTTTGTGTAACTGTGATACTGTGTCATCTGTTTGCCACTGGACTGGACTTCTTCCAGTTTGTGCAGAAATGGAGGTCCTCTACTCGGTGAGTTCTGGATAGTGAAGCACTGACCGTAAGAAGGGTCTGGGGTCAAATTCTGGCCTGGTGGTTGGGAGAGTTAACACTACCTGCCTCAGGTCACCTAGTTACCACTTCCTAGCTGGCTCATCTGTAGATTGCAGTATCTACCTTATGGGGTTGCTCCAAGGATTAAAGTCACATGTGTATATATGTAATCTGACAGTAAGTGCTGAGAAGTAGTAGTATTAGATGTAAATGGCCGTGGAAGAAAGAGGATTAGCAATACAATGAGCCAAGGGCTGGTTTCCTTCTAAAACACCCGAAGTGAAGCAGTTACTAACAGGATTTGCCTGTTGAGCTGGGACTTCTCAAGCTTTAGTGAACATGCAAATTGTCTGCGGCATTAGTTCAAAGGCAGGCTTTGATTCAACAGGTCTGATGTGGGTCCCGTGATCTGCTGTCTTCACAAGTTCCCAGGTGATGTCAAGGCTCCTGATCAAGGGCCCATACCTTGAGGAGTGAAGGCGTTTTAACCAGAGACCCATGCAATTTGTGGGCTTACTGAGAAGCTCTGTGCTACGCCTCAAGAAGCTGTGGGCATTAAGAAGGAATCCTTAGGGTGACTCTTAAGAGCTTGGATGTGGTCAGCTGTGGGCCAGCCTCTGGGGGACATTGACTTGGAGGGTATAGATGACACCATTAGGTGTACAAGGCATACATAAATGTCAATAATTCTCTGGGGTAAGCACAGCTACAACTAGTCTGAGTGTTTCCATGTATGTGATTATCTTTTATTTAATACTCACATTAATGCTGAGGCAGGAGTTGTTACAGTGGCTAACGTAGAGATGAGGAAACCAAGGCTTATGGGGTAATGGTCTCACAAATTCCATACTGGGTTTGAAAAAACCCATTATGTTTAGAGTCCACAGGCTCAGACTGTCCTGCCTCTGGGTTCAGCACGCTGACAACAATCCGGGAAGCAGGCGGGCGTATGTAGTGGCGCACACAGCCAACAGCCTTGCTCTAGCCTCAGCCCTGGGCATGTCTGGGTCATCTCTGTGCACGGCACTTAAGCTGAAGTGTGGAGCCCAGCCGTGTCCAGGGCCTGGGACCCGGGATCATTCTCTTGGCAAACTCGTGAGCATCAGTTGGAGCTGGAGGAAAGACCGACTGTCCTCTTCCACCTCTGCCTGGGCTGGGAGATTCCTGCACTGAAGTATCTGTGGACTTTGTCACCGCAGACAGGCCTGTGGTGCTTCATTTTAACCCCCATCATTTTCTGTCCCAACCCTACAAGGCTATGTGAGGGCATGTAGCAGTTAGACTGATTTTCCCCTAAAACCCTTTAATTATGATAAGAATAGAAAGCACTCGACCACAGTTATCCAACTCGATAACCATGAATAACGCGCATGAAGGCACGTCTAAGAATAGGAGCCGGGGGTGCTGATTCAGCCAGCCGTGAGCCACCGGGGTCGGGGTAAACTGTATGTGTGGGACATCCAAGATATTTGTGCAAACACCCATCTCCTGTATCTTCAGAGGCAGATGCCATATACCACGTCAAGCAGGCTGGATTGGCACCATCACCCAGGGTGAACTTGTGGTGGGGTGGAGAAACCCAGCAATCTGCTTTAACAAGTCCTCCAGGTCACTCTTTTATCTAAGAATCATGGTTTTATTTTGAAAATGACTTCACATGTCATCAGTTTCACCAGCCCATAAATTATCAGTGGGGAATGGGCAGGAAGCACCTTGGCCAGCACAGGGGTTAGGAGCAGGGGACCTGGGGTCAGACACACGGGTCACCTGCTCATTGTGTGGCCTCTGGCAGGTCACGTCTTCTCTAGAGTTGTTGGGAGCTTAGGAGAAGGTCTGCTGATAGCTCAGGATGTAATGGCCTTCCCTGGTGGCTCAGATGGTAAAGAATCTGCCTGCGATGCAGGAAACCCAGCTTCTATACTTGTGTCAGGAAGATCCCCTGGAGAAGGAAATGGCAACCAACTCCAATATTCTTGCCTGGAGAATCCCATGGGTGGAGGAGCCTAGTGGGATACAGTCCATTGGGTTGCAAAAAGCTGGACACGACTGTGCGACTAAGCACACAATAGCTCAGTGACAGATACTGTCTCCTTGTGATGCCTTCTTTTAAGCAAGAACTCGCTGCTCTCTACCGTGTAACGACAGTGTCGGCCAATAATTCTTAATGGCTGCACGTCTTTTGTCCTGCTGTTGCTAATGGCCCTGTTGTGTGCCTCCAGAAGGAATGCGTGAAACGGGGTGTGTCATTGTCCCTCTCATAGTTTATCTTGCCTGGACTGTTACCAGGGAATTAGAAGTCCCCTTCCAGTGTCTGGAGCTCATATAAATTCACTGATGAGGTGTGGAGGGTCTGTTATCTGAGCCCGTCCCTTCCTTCTACCGACCACCCACATAATGGATCAGATGGCCTCCATGGCCGACTGCTAGCTCCCAAACTTCTTTGAATCTTGGAATTTCAAACAGACCCTCACTTGGAACCAGAACCTGGATTCTCCCGTTTTGAAACTCCCTTTGTTCACGTGCTGTCTGCGCTGTAAGAGGAAGCCCACACCACACCACACCACACTGAGATCAGAGGCTGACATCACGGATCCATGCAGGACGGCCGGGAAACCACGAGGACGCACTATTCTGTAGGAAAGCCCCCTGGGGCAGGACTCGACCAGTGGCTGCTCCAAAACTTCTGCCTAATTAGAAGCTGAGCTGAGTGGGGGCATCACTGCTAGCTACTGCCTCTGCCAGCTGAGCCTCACAGCAGGGCACACAAGGACTCCCTACAGATAAAGCTGTTATGTTTTCTAGACACACCCCCACTTGCCTTCATGGAGCTCCATCTGTGGCTCTCAATGAGACAGGAGCAATATCTAGAGACTTCTCTGGTTTTAGAACTGAGCAGAGGCTGAGGATGCTGCTAAACATGCTGCAGTGCCCAAGACAACTCCTCACCACAAAGATTCATCCAGCCAAAAATGCCCATGCTGCTAAAACTGAGAAACCCTGAGCTTAACTTCTGAGCTAAAGTGTTGCCTCTTCCAGGAAGCACTCCAAGCCTGCACCTACTTCCCCAACGGGACATGGGTGCCTTTGCTCTGGGTGCCCATGAAGGTAACTCAGAGCTATCAGAGCATTTATGCTATTACATCCATTCAGCTGTAGTTCCTGGTCAACACTTCCTCCTATAGACAAGGGGGTCCTTCCAGGAAATAACTAGGATCAGGTCCTTTTTTTTTCCCATTAAACTCAGGTGCAAAGTGTTCATCATATCAGCTAATAGAACTTCTTTTCCTTCATCTACACAGTATCTAACAAAGGTTTGGCACCCAGTGGATAATCAATGATACATATGGAGATTAACACTTGTCCTGTTAACAACTACTTTGCAAGAAAAACCAAGTTCAAAAAGGCATCTGGTGCCATGAAAAATGCAGGACTCTCGCCTTCTTGTGGGGCATGGATTTTGCAGGCAGGCCTGAGCCAGGTGGGTGTGACTGCCTCTCAGGTACTGGCTTCTATTTAAGCCAAGAGCTGAACTTGGGTCACTGCACCTTTGCAAGGGCATCTGCCTCAAAGTCCATAGAGTGGGGAGGATCCTTCTTAGTATCTCATAACGTGAAGATGTTGGAGAATTTTACGAAGGAGCTTTAGGGACCTAGGGACCTTGGGGAGACCTGGGTTTAGAACAAATAGGCCTAGAACAGACTCCTGAGGCCCCAGCGCTCACAGCACCACACGTGCTCAGTTGGTGGATAGAAACCCTCGTCTTGCACAGCCTTCCTGGTCTGAAACTTGGGTTCTCTCTTCCCATCATCTAAGTAGCCCCTTACCTGTGTGGCCAGCCACTGCGTGGGGCCTTGGTGCTCGCTTGTAGAACACGCATGTACTGATTACTGTTGCACCAGGCTTCCCTGTTTGGAGCTCTCGGAAAGCCGTAGGAAGGTAGCCCCTCTGGACACAGAGCTTCCTTGGCTATTGTCTCAAGGCAGAGTCTCCCCATTCCCCACCCTCATCCCCTGCCAGGTTTATGGTCCCATAAAGGACAATGAGCTTCCCTTGCAGCTCAGTTGGTAAAGCATCTGCCTGCAGTGCAGGAAGCCCAGGTTCGATCCCTGGGTCAGGAAGATCCCCTGGAGAAGGAAATGGCAACCCACCCCCAGTATCCTTGCCTGTAAAATCTCATGGACAGAGGAGCCTGGTGGGCTGCAGTCCATGGAGTCACAAAGAGTCAGGCACGACTGATTAACACTTAAAGGACAATGAACTCTCAGGGTTGTGCAATCCAAGATTCTGATGCTGAGTCCACCAACTCTAAAATTCAGCTGGATTTCTTTTATTCACTTGCTGAACTTTTTCCAGCATCCCAAGCATAAAATTGGAGCATAAAATCGATATGAGTTTTTATTTATTGCTTCATGCAATTCAGTGAAGACGCTAAAGAAATGGCTTCTTGGTAATGCTGCTGCAAGCGCGTCTGAGGTTTTGGTGGCTGATATAAGCGTGTCTCGGAAAAAGAAATGGCAACCCACTCCAGTATTCTTGCCTGGAGAATCCCAGAAACAGAGGAGCTTGGTGGGCTGCCGTCTATGAAGTTGCACAGAGTCGGGCACAACTGAAATGACTTAGCAGCAGCAGAAGCATGTCTTTATGGGACGTGTTGCCTTCTGTCCCCATATCTTCCCTGTGAACCTCAAAGGTCCCTATGAGATGGTATCCAAGTGTACCCTGGATTTTTACATGCCTCCACAGACCTGCCCAGTAACATCGTCTGTTACTGTGTACGCCATGGAAATCGACACTGGGTAAAGGTTAATGCTGTCCCATATCCAAGCCTTTTCAGTCTCTAAAGCCTCTCCTAGCTCTCAAACTACATGACAGTGGTGATGAGGGTTATGGTGATAAGACATCAGAAAACAATAACTGTGCCCTGAATCTTCCCATCTGTTAACGCGAGCTTCCTAAAGAGCCGCTGGAGTCCTCTTATGATCTCAGGGGACCAGGAAGGACGCTGAGTCACAAGGTTTAAGTATCACTGAAGGTGAAGCAGCACAGCGGAGGAGGATTCAAATCCACCGACTTTGGCTCCAAAGCCTATGTTCTAATCCCTGGATTGTTTCTTCTCCAGGGACAGCTACAGCTTTTCTACTTTCATTATTCAGAAAACGAGTCACCAGCTCCCAGATGGCAGTACAAACCACCCAACCCAGAAGGGACCTCTAGCCATTCTGAAATCACATCATCATTTGGTACTTACTTTTGCACAGTTAATAATAAACTGTGCAAACTTCTTACTAAATACAATAAACTATTTTTAATTTATTCACTTTGTATTAGGATTAAAATCTTCACATAAAATCTGTATCTTTATGTGAAAGTGTGCTCCTCAGTCTTTATCATGTTAGCAAAAGACCATATCCCCAATTACATCCTACTGTACTATGTCCTCTTACTGTGGGTACATCTTTTTTTAGCTGTAAATATCTGCAACCTTATACTCGGCTCTTATATTTGTGCTTGACCGCATACATCTTTCCACCTTTCACTATCTTCCTAATGCTGACTTTGTATGGCTGCATCAGGGTCCCTCTGACTGTAATTCTATTTATGGTTAGATTATGTCCATATTTGTGTCCTTTACCAAGTCCTGTTAACACTGTCTTCTGCATGTGACTAATTTCTTTTTAAAACTTCCATGTGAACTGTTTGCTTAGAATAATTTAATCGGGAATATAATACTGGGTCAAAGGCAATAGCATACTTCCTAATTGTTCTTTTCGAGGTGCAGTAGATTCAAGTTAACTCCAAAGGGATTCTGCTCCTGTGACTGTTGCTGTCTCCTGCCTCTCGTGTGTACCCTATGGACCGGGCATGGTTATTAGAACCATTAACTCCTTTCCCATTTCTGAAGCAGGGATTCAATTACAATGAGGCCACAGACTCAATCTAACTAGCTTACAATACATGAAGAAGGTTAACTTTCACACAACCATCTTAAAAATAAAGCTATATTTTTGTACAGTGTTTTCTCTCCATTGAGTTTATGAGCACCTGGAGTGGGGTGGAGGATGATAAAGTTTTAGAGATCTGTGAATCCACCACTCTCTGGTACTCCATTAATATCTATGGAAAGATTCAGACTTTTCTGGACTTTAGAAATTTCATCGAGCATAGAAAGGAAAATATCGAAGTCAAGGTAACTAGTTATTTAATGGGAGTCTACAGAGTGTCAGGAAATGCTCAGGGTGCTTACACCTGCATTATCTGTTTTCTAATTTCCTACAGATACTGAGGAAACAAAGAGGCCAGGCAAACAACTGTGGATCATTCAGCAAGTTCATGGTACAGCCCAGATCCATTACATGAGCCCACATCTGAGCACAATGAGAGGACTCCTTGTCCCCCTTCCCTCTTAAATCTCCAGGCTCCCAAGGGAGACAGAACAGCTCAGTGGATGGTGGGAATCTCAGGAGCATCCCTTCAGAAACAGCTGCTCAAAGGAAGCAGCCAGAACACTTGGGCTCCCTGACACTAGAGGGCGCTGTGTGCCCAGGAAGCAGCGGCGCAGGGTGTCCCCTCTGGGGTTCTTCCATCCAGTCTGGCTCTGGTCTTCAGAGCAGAAGGTCTCTCAGGATTCACTGAAATCGAACTCGGCACAATTTTAAAAAGGCCACAAAGCCAGCCTGCATCCTTTTCTACACACTGCATAGCTCAGTGGAATCCACATCATTCTAAACCAGATGACTCAGCTGTCTCCCAAGGAAGGTTTACCCTAAAGTCCACTTCTGCTTATGTGGTCGTATTTCGCAAGGTCAAAGGCTAGACATCTGGAGAGAGTCTACTGCAGGCCAGTGCAGCCCCTGGCCCCTCTGATTGACTTGGCCGACTCAGGCCAGGTCTGGTGACCAGTTGAATCACTGTCATCACGGGACTGAAAATTAGTCATAGAAGAAGAACATGAGGACAGCAGGGAGATCCACCCAGTCCGTCCTAAAGGAAACCGGCCCTGAGTACTCACTGGAAGGGCTGGTGCTGAGGCTGAAGCTCCAGTACGTCTGGCCACCCGATGCGAAGAGCTCACTCACTGGAAAAGACCCCGCTGCTGGGAAAGATTGAAGGTGGGAGGAGAAGGGGACGACAGAGGATGAGATGGGTGGATGGCATCGCCGACTCAATGGACAGGAGTTTGAGTAAGCTCCCGGAGCTGGTGATGGACAGGGAAGCCTGGCGTGCTGCAGTCCATGGGGTCTGCAGAGCTGGACATGACTGAGTGACCAAACAACTTAAAAGCTAACGTTTATCTTCCCAACAACCATACTGGCAAGAATTATTACCCCCTTTTAGAGAAAAGGAAATAGACTCAAAAGAATTGAGCCACTAAAATGCATCAAAGCCAGCATTTGAAGTCAAGTCTGTCTGGTGCTAACCTGTGGTCTTCATACTGAGTGGAGCTGTCTTTTCGCCCTAAGGTCACAATCTGGATGTATGGAAGTTGGGATTTTTCTTCATTTGCTCATTTACTCACTATAAATGAATTGAATTATTTGCTTTATTGAGGTATACCTGGTATACAGAAAATTGCATATATCTAACGTACACATCTTGGTGAGTTTGAACACAATTACATCTGTGATACCTTCACCATAACCCAGGTAATAACATGTCCATCACCTCCAAACAGGTCCTTATGTTCTTTCATGGGTTTTTGTTTTGGTGAGAACACTTAACACGAGATCTCTCCTCTTAACATCTTAAAGTAAGCGTACTTTAAATGCACATACTCTTAACCTTTAGTTTTTGTTAACTAAAGGTACTTGTGTTGTAGAGTGGATCTCTAAAAACTATCTCACATAACAAAAACTTTATAAACAATGAAAAACAAAAACTTAATGAAAAATCTCCCCTCCACCTCCCTGTACCATTCTGTTCTCGTAGTATTTTTAATGCCCTTCATATTTCTGTGGCATCAGCTATAACGTCTCCTGTTTCATTTCTACATTTATACGAATCACTTTTAAATCATTTTTTTTAAACAGCTCTTATTTTCATTGATCTATCGTTCTAGTCTGTATTTCCTGTGTTTCTGCTCTTAGCTTCCTTCCTTCTGCTAACTTTGGGCTTAGTCTGTTCTTTTTCTTAGTTCATTGAGACATAAAGATAGGTTGTTTATCTGATCTTATTGTAGGCCTTTATTGTTTTAACTTGTTAGTACTGTTTTGTTGGCACCTGCTATATTTTTTACTCTGCATTTTATTTTTTTTACTCATTTACATTGAATATACAAACAATAGACTCTGACATGAGTCTGAACTATGGTGATGCTCGTACCAAGCTTGTTCCAAGTCCTCTATTCAGGAACCAAGAAGATAGAAACTCCTACACACAGGTGATGAGGGGAAGACAGGTCATCAAAATTAATGGAGATGTGAAAAAAGACAAAACAACCTTGGAGCTCGCCTCGCGGGCACTCTGAGAAGCACTTCCTCTGGCTCCTCTGTCCCTGAGGCCACCTGGGTCCACGCCCTCCTCTCCTTCCATGTCCCCAGCTCAGGCTGCAAGTCTCTCTTTGAGGCCACAGCCTCATGTCATCAAGGCAGATTTCCCCCAAGAAGCCTTGTAACAACGGACGGGCATGCCTAGATCCGCAGACATTACTGAACATGGAAGAGTGGGTGAGTTTCCAAAACGAGGGGCAGAGGCCACAGACACGGCCTCAAGCAATTGCACTTGGTAAAGAATACCAAGGAGCTGCAGCATCTGGAAGAGCAGCTCTGGGGACCCCAGACCTGGTACCCTCCTGAAACCTCAATTTTCTCACTTGTGAAAAGGAAAAAATGGGATTTAGAAAGAGTTCAGCTCCTTACTTCAATAATAACCATCAATTGCGTTTTATAGCCCACTTACCAACTGTGACAGCTGGCCATCTCTAAATCTCTCCATCTCATCTCTTAAAGTATAATAACCTCTTCCTTGAAATGAGGATAACATTAATATTCCTGAAGCATTGATGGAAGAATTAGGAAGTATTAGCATACTTTGCTCTTGCTTGGCATAGAGTAGGGATCCCATGCATGATACTCATTCCTGAAATCGGCAAAATAAATAACAGAAAACTCAAATCAGAAATATTTCTTGGAGTCAGACTTCACACTGAATTTCCTCGGCACATTGCAACTCTGATTAATAGACTTTTCTGCAGTGGGGGGCCCCCTCCATGCCTGTGAGTCACCACTGCCTCTGCTGGCCTGGGATGCCCCAGCCCCTGCTTCTCCAGTGGAGGGGTGAGGGGGGGCCCAGTCTGATCACTGGGGCTGCTGAGTGATGGGGCCGGGGGTGGAGTGGCTGTTCATCTGTCGAGATGAGGAGTTTGGGCAGGATGATGCATAAAGGCCCTGCCAGGTGGGGAGATGAGACTTGGCAAGGGCCCAGCCTGGGGAAGTGACTCACTCCAAATCATCAGCTAAGGCTAGGCAGAGCTTGAATTTAAATATTGTTTAGGAAGCTGCCCAACTGCGAGAGAGGGTTGGTGAGACTGCTGGAAGTTGGAGAGTCCTCCTGCCAGGACTTGCATCAGAATATGTGCTTCCTGGAACTCTGCTGTGTTCTGTGGCAGCCTGGAGGGGACGGGGCTTGGGGGGGAATGGACACATGTGTTATGTATGGCTGAGTCCCTTCGCTGTTCACCTGAAACTATCACAACATTGTTAATTGGCTATACCCCAGTAAAAAAGGAAAAGAAAAAAAATGCACTTCCTGGGCAGGGGTTTCAGAGGTAGTGCTGTGGTTGTGTTTCTGGGTTTTGAATGTGGTGGTAAGGTAAGATCTGAGCTCCTCAGAGAGCCATCCCCAAGAATGAAGACGGGATGAGAGCAGAGACCTCCCTTCCACCTGAAGGAGAAAGGATGGCCATCCATTCTAACTAAAGTCATTATCATATACGCAGGAGAGCACTTGCAAAGCAGGAGAGGCTGGTCCATAGAGCAACCAGAGAAAGCAGAGTCGTGGAGGCAGACGGTGGCCATCCCAGGTGCTGCAAGGACCTGGGTGCCCCAAGGCCCAGGACCCCAGCAGCCTCACACTGAAACCCAGCCCCCGAGTCAGCATCCTTTGCTCTGAGTCGCAAGATCACATCTGTGCAAGTTCCTGCACAGAAGAAAACTGGAATGTTATTGTTCTCTGACAATGTGATAACAGCTCCCTTATTTGAGCAGAAATTATGTGCTAAGGGCTCTATGCTATATCTCACAGAAATTGTCAGAGTTCTTATAGATCCCCCTTTGAATAAACAACTCAAAGGTGAACTGCTGTTTTAAATTTAAAGTCTGAGGTTAGAAAATGGCAGAATCAATGATTTAAGAAACAAGGTCTGCTTCATTTTAAAAGTTTTTTTCCCAACATACTCTGCTATCAGATTTTTTCTGTATCCTTATATCTTAATATGAAATGTGTAAACATGCATCTTATAAGCTATAAAAATATAAACAAACTTCCTATAAGTATAAACATAATGGATGTTCATTGTGGAATAAGTAGAAATTTTAAATGTAAGGACTATCATTCTGGGATAAATAATGTTAAAAATTTCAGGTATTGCAACATAATAAAAGCTATACATGACAAAACCCACAGCAAACATTATCCTCAGTGGTGAACAATTGAAAGCATTTCCCCTAAAGTCAGGAACAAGACAAGGGTGCCCACTTTCACCACTACTATTCAACATGCTTTTGGAAGTTTTGGTCACAGCAATCAGAGCAGAAAAAGAAATAAAAGGAATTCAAATTGGAAAAGAAGTAAAACTCTCACTGTTTGCAAATGACATGATCCTCTACATAGAAAACCCTAAAGACTCCATCAGAAAACTGCTAGAGCTAATCAATGAATAGAGTAAACTTGAGGGATATAAAATCAACACACAGAAATCCCTTGCATTTCTATACACTAATAATGAGAAAATAGAGAAATTAAGGAAATCCATTCACCATTGCAATGAAAATAGGAATATATCTACCTAAAGAAACAAAAGACCTATATATAGAAAACTATAAAACACTGGTGAAAGAAATCAAAGAGAACACTAATAGATGGAGAAATAGACCATGTTCATGGACTGGAAGAATCAATATAGTAAAAATGAGTATACTACCCAAAGCAATCTATAGATTCAATGCAATCCCTATCAAGCTACCAATGGTATTTTTCATAGAGCTGCTGCTGCTGGTGGTGCTAAGTTGCTTCAGTCGTGTTCCACTCTGTGCGATCCCATAGATGGCAGCCCACCAGGCTCCCCCATCCCTGGGATTCTGTAGGCAAGAACACTGGAGTAGGTTGCCATTTCCTTCTCCAATGCATGAAAGTGAAAAGTCAAGGTGAAGTCGCTCAGTCGTGTCCAACTCTTCGCGACCCCATGGACTGCAGCCTACCAGGCTCCTCTGTCCATGGGATTTTCCAAGCAAGAGTACTGGAGTGGGGTGCCATTGCCTTCTCCATTCACAGAGCTAGAACAAATAATTTCACAATTTGTATGGAAATAAAATAAGATTGCTTTGGCTATTCAAGGTTTGAGAAAGAAGAATGGAACTGGAGGAATCAACTTCAGGCTCTACTACAAAGCCACAGTCATCAAGACAGTGTGGAACTGGCACAAAGACAGAAATATAGATCAATGGAACAAAATAGAAAACCCAGAGATAAATCCACACACCTATGGACACCTTATCTTTGACAAAGGAGGCAAGAATATACAGTGGAGAAAAGACAATCTCTTTAACAAGGGGTGCTGGGAAAACTGGTCAACCACTTGTAAAAGAATGAAACTAGAACACTTTCTAACACCACACACAAAAATAAACTCAAAAATGGATTAAAGATCTAAATGTAAGACCAGAAACTATAAAACTCCTAGAGGAGAACATTGGCAAAACACTCTCAGACTTAAATCACAGCAGGATCTTCTATGACCCACCTCCCAGAATACTGGGAATAAAAGCAAAAATAAACAAATGGGACCTAATTAAAACTAAAAGCTTCTGCACAAAAAGGAAACTATAAGCAAGGTGAAAAGACAGCCTTCAGAATGGGGGAAAATAATAGCAAATGAAGCAACTGACAAAGAATTAATCTCAAAAATATACAAGCAACTCCTGCAGCGACCCAATTAAAAAATGGGCCAAAGAACTAAGCAGACATTTCTCCAAAGCAGACATACAGATGGCTAACAAACACATGAAAAGATGCTCAACATCACTCATTATTAAAACCACAATGAGGTACCATTTCATGCCAGAATGGCTTGCTATCCAAAAGTCTACAGGCAATAAATGCAAGAGGGTATGGAGAAAAGGGAACCCTCTTACACTGGTGGGAATGCAAACTAGTATAGTCACTATGGAGAACAGTGTGGAGATTCCTTAAATTGCAAACAGAACTACCATATGACCCAGCAATCCCACTGCTCAGCATACAAACCAAGGAAACCAGAATTGAAAGAGACACGTGTACCCCAATGTTCATCGCAGCACTGTGTATAATAGCCAGGACATGGAAGCAACCTAGATGTCCATCAGCAGATGAATGGACAAGAAAGCTGGTACACCTATTTGGTAAAATAGGTGGTTATTAAGTGTAGACAATATGTTCATTTTACAAAACATATCAGAAAGCTTGTATCAGCATTGAATGTGTGTATGTGTGGAGAGGAAAAACTAAGGGGGCAATACATATACACATTGTGTATATGTGGTACATATACCCAATGGAGTATTACTCAGCCATTAAAAAGAATACATTTGAATCGGTTCTAATGAGGTGGATGAAACTGGAGCCTCTGATCCAGAGTGAAATAAGCCAGAAAGAAAAACACCAATACAGTATACCAATGCATATATATGGAATTTAGAAAGATGGTAATGATAACCCTGTATCTGAGACAGCAAAAGAGACACAGATGTATAGAACAGTCTTTGGACTCTGTGGGAGAGGACAAGGATGGGACTTGGGAGCATGGCACTGAAACATGTGTACTGTCATATGTGAAATGAATCGCCAGTCCAGGTTCAATGCATGATACAGGATGCTCACTCATGGCTGGTGCATCTGGGATGACATAGAGGCATGATATGGGGAGGGACGTGGGAGGGGGTTCAGGATGGGAAACACGTGTACACCTGTGGTGGATTCATGTTGATGTATGGCAAAGCCAATGCAATATTGTAAAGTAATTAGCCTCCAATTAAATATTAAAATTTTTTTCAGGTATTGCCCCTTAGTTTTCCCTGATACAAGCTTTCTAATATGTTTTGTAAAATGAACATATTGTCTACACTTAATAACCACCTATTTTACCAAATATAAATTTAAACTATTGTAGGCTAGTCCACTATTTGGTTATACCACAATCTTACCAGTTTCCCCACTGCAAGACATTCTAATGGTCTCCAGTTTCACCCACAAATTACACCATCAGAATTATCTACATGCACGTATCTGGTTATTTCCTGAATTTGTAGTTCTACTTCAATGGATCTGTTCAAAGCTTTCAGGTATTTTGACAGCCTTTGATCTGTCTACCTACAGGGAGCAAATGGGATTATCCCACTAACATGAGCCGGCCAGTGGAGAGAGCTGCTTCTCACTGTAACATGATAAAGTGGATTTGGTTCACATACCCACTCCCACGCAGTCAGCTACTGTGAGTGTCCCACTGAGCCAAAGCACAGCCCCCGTGGGCTACTGAAGCTTTCTCTGAACCTGCAAGTCCCCAAGGGCTGGAGAATTCATCAAGGTGACTGCTTCCCCCAGAGGCTTCCAGCCTGCCCGGCTCTCCTGAGAAGATCCGTGCTCACCAGGCAATTGCTTTCAGACTTGAACCACTGTCCCAAAGGAAGGTACTGGTTGATTGATGAGAAAGGAGAAATGGCCTTCTGTGCTTGCCTCTCCCTCTTATAAACTCCATGGACACAAACCCAGGCTGTTCCTTCCCGAGACCCACAGGACACAACTGACATGTGGAATAAATAGAAACATGCATCGTAAAGCAGGAAAAACCCACAGGTTCCCCAAGGTCCCCTCTGCTTCTCTCTTCTTGTACTGTCCTTCTGTCGCCCCTGAAATACATCACAGCAAACTCTCAGAACCTCCATTAAACCCCTGATTTTTCTAAACTCTAATATGGTTTCCCACATATTTCTTTTAAAGCTGTGCTTCCTGGTTACTGAATAAAAAAATAAACATGAAAAACTTTGAACAACAAGCAGTTAACGAGGTGGCAGCAAAGGGCACCGAGAGAAAGATGAATTGCCTGCAATAAATAAGGGCCAGGAAGGAAATGAAAAATGTTCCTGAGGTAAGCGGACTCTTAACACGAGGCTCTGAGAGATAGAGGCAATTGTTAATGCTGAGACGATGAGAAGGTGGCTCACTCGAGTCCCCAAATCACCAAATCACGTGGCTTCAAGTGCCAATGGTGAATGGTTAACTGCTTGTTGACGGCTAGCCTCTTCTGTGACCAGCTCCATCACTACCGAGTGCTTCTCCCCTCATCCTGGGAGGTCCACGTGGAGATGGCCTTTCCTGACTCCCCACAGGTGTAGTTGTTCCAAACGTGTAACATCTCAGGGTGTACAGAAATATCACTGTTCCTTTCTCCCCCTTTCACAGGTGGTGAGCTTGGAAAAGGGTTTCATTCACGCCTAAAATTATATATTTTTGTTTGAGGTGCTCTTGTCCAAAAAAAAAATCGAGAGCACGTGGAGATGGAAGAGAGGAATCCAAAGGATATTCACCTACAAATCCCTCCTACTCTGGACACACCTCAGACATGGAGGATCAGGTTCCAAACCACCACAATAAAGGGAGTCTCATGAATGTTTTTGTTTCCCAGTGTGTATAAAAATTATGTACGTAAGCATGCAAAGTCATTTGAATTGTGTTCCAACTCTTTATGATAACCTTATGGACATTGTATCCCACCAGGCTCCTCTGTCCATGGGATTCTCCAAACGAGAATACTGAAGCAGTTGCCATTCCCTTCTCCAGGGGATCGTCCCAACCCAGGGATCAAACCCAGGTCCCTTTTGTTTCCTGCATTGGCAGGTTGGTGTTCTCTACCACTAGGACCACCTGGAACGCCCCCAAATTATGTTTACCCTATACTACAACCGGGAGTTGATAATGGACAGGGAGGCTTGGCATGTTGCAACTCATGGCATCACAAAGAGTTGAACACAACTGAGCAACTGAATTGAACTGATACTAAACAATGGCATCCAGAAGTTCACGGTTCACATACTGTTGAAGCCTGGCTTGGAGAATTTTGATTATTACTTATTAGCATGAGAGATGAATACAATTATGTGGTAGTTTGAGCATTCTTTGGCATTGCCTTTCTTTGGAATTGGAATGAAAACTGACCTTTTCGAGTCCTGCGGCCACTGCTGAGTTTTCCAAATTTGGTGGCATATTGAGTGCAGCACTTTCACAGCATCATCTTTCAGGATTTGAAATAGCTCCACTGGAATTCCATCACCTCCACTAGATTTGCTCATAGTGATGCTTTGTAAGGCCCACTTGACTTCACATTCCAAGATGTCTGGCTCTAGATTAGTGATCACATCATCATGATTATCTGGGTCATGAAGATCTTTTTTGTACAGTTCTTCCGTGTATTCTTGCCACCTCTTAATATCTTCTGCTTCTGTTAGGTCCATACCATTTCTGTGCTTCATCGTGCATATTTTTGCATGAAATATTCCTTTGGTATCTAATTTTTTTGAGATCACTAGTCTTTCCCATCCTATCAGTTTCCTCTATTTCTTTCCACTGATCACTGAGGAATGCTTTCTTATTTCTCCTTGCTATTCTCTGGAACTCTGCACTCAACTGGGTATATCTTTCCTTTTCTCCATTGTTTTTCACTTCTCTCTTCACAGCTATTTGTAAGGCCTTCTCAGACAGCCATTTTGCTTTTTTGCATTTCTTTTTCTTGGGGATGGTCTTGATCCCTGTCTCCTGAACAATGTCATGAACCTCCGTCCATAGTTCATCAGGCACTCCGTATATCGAGTCTAATTCCTTGAATCTATTTCTCACTTCCACTGTATAATCATAAGGGATTTGATTTAGGTCATACCTGAATGGTCTAGCTTCTGCTGCTGCTGCTGCTGCTAAGTCACTTCAGTCATGTCCGACTCTGTCCAACCCCATAGATGGCAGCCCACCAAGCTCCCCCGTCCCTGGGATTCTCCAGGCAAGAACACTGGAGTGGGTTGCCATTTCCTTCTCCAATGCATGAAAGTGAAAAGTGAAAGTGAAAGTGAAATCGCTCAGTTGTGCCCAACTCTCAGCGACCCCATGGACTGCAGCCTTCCAGGCTCCTCCGTCCATGGGATTTTCCAGGCCAAGAGTACTGGAATGGTACCATTGCAATGGTGCCATTGCCTTCTCCGAGAAGGAAAGCTATAATCAACCTAAATAGCATATTAAAAAGCAGAGATATTACTTTGCTGACAAAGGTCCACATAGTCAAATCTATGGTTTTTCCAAAAGTCATATACTACTGATGTGGCCCGTAAAGAAGGCTGAGCACCGAAGAATTGATACTTTTGAATTGTGGTGCTGGAAAAGACTCTTTAGAGTCCTTTAGACTGCAAGGAGATATAACCAGTAAATCCTAAGGGAAATCAATCCTGAATATTCATTGGAAGGACTGACATTGTAGCTTGAACAGTTTGGCCACCTGATGTGAAGAACTGACTCATCAGAAAAAACCATGATGCTGGGGAAAATTAAAGGCAGCAGGAGAAAGGAGAAACAGGATGAAATGGTTAGATAATATCACCAACTCAATGGACATGAATTTGAGAACACTCTGGGAGATACTAAAGGACAGGGAAGCCTGGTGTGCTACAGTCCATGGGGTCACAAAAAGCCAGATATGACTTAGTGACTGAATACCACCACCAACAATAAGAGACTAAGGTCATCTAAAGATTGTGTCTCTTGCTTTGCATCACACCATTTTTTCTGTTTTTTAATTTTTACAATGTTGTATTGGTTTCTGCCATACAACAACATGAATCAGCCATATTACACATATATCACCTCCCTCTTGAGCACCCCCTCATCCTACCCTTCTAGGTCACCACACAGCACCAGGCTCAGCTTCCTGTGTTATATAGCAACTTCTCACCGACTATCCACACACCCATGTGTGTGTGTTTATTCTTCTTTCTCCATTCATCCCACTAACTCCCTTCCACATTGTGTCCACAAGTACATTCTCTACATCCACATTTCCATTCCTTCCCTGCAATTAGGTTCATCAAGACCATTTTCTAGATTCCATATACATGAAAACACATTTTTAAAAGTTTGCAATAACTTCTTGGTTTTTTTTTAATCTTTAATGGAAAAAAATACCTGGGGGCCAGTACAATGTGAGCCAAACAAAGCTCTTCTGCAAGTCAACACTAGCCTGTACTTTCAACCTTTATCCCATAAGATGAAGTCCATGTGTGTGTGTGCTTAGTCGCTCAGTCCATGCTCATCAATAAATCCTTGCTCATGTGGGAAGCCCACCAAGATCACTGGACCACCCCTCTGCCATCCCTGCCCTACAGGCTGCACTTCAGCCCCAGGACCTCTTCCTGTGCCTCCTGCCACAAACATCCTTCATCTCTGTCTCACACTCATCTTAGGGATGAGCCCCTCTGCTTCTCAGGAAAGGCTAGCATTGGTTAGAAGAGCCTCATTACTTCCAGACAGACTAATAACCTTTCAGATGGTGAATTGCTATTTCACTCCTACTAGGCTATCATTCAGAGAAAGCAACGGCACCCCACTCCAGTCCTCTTGTCTAGAAAATCCCATGGACAGAGTAGCCTGGTGGGCTGCAGTCCGTGGGGTCACAGAGTCAGACACAACTGAGTGACTTCACTTTCACTTTTCACTTTCACGCATTGGAGAAGGAAATGGCAACCCACTCCAGTGTTCTTGCCTGGAGAATCCCAGGGACTGGGAGCTTGGTGGGCTGCCATCTATGGGGTAGCACAGAGTCAGACACGACTGAAGCGACTTAGCAGTAGCAGGCCATCATTGACTTCCTTGGTGGCTCAGATGGTAAAGTGTCTGCCTGCAATGCGGGAGACCCGGGTTCCATCCCTGGGTCAGGAAAATCCCCTGGAGATGGAAGCAACCCACTCTAGTGGGTTTCTCATAGCTCTAGTACTCTTGCCTGGAAAATCCCGTGGACAGAGGAGCCTGGTAGGCTATAGTCCATGGGGCCTCCAAGAGTCAGACAGGACTGAGTGACTTCACTTTCACTTTCAGGCTATCATTATTGGCAATGAATTCAATCAATTGGTGAGGAGGTACCTAAATTTAAAAAAAAAAAAAAGACTGAGTTCATCTGCTCATTTGCTCTACCAAAAATGTAATTATAGTTTCACATACTGTGAAATTATACTATGATTCCCAAGAAACAGATCTCATGGATACTTTTTACATACAGCAGGTGCTCCATAAATGACTTTTGACTGGAAATCATATGGCCTGTGTAAGCATCTCACTTTGACATTTATTAAGCACTTTTTCTCACAATACAAAAATGTCACAGCAGCTTAATAGCTGCTAATATAATTATTAGCTGCACATCTAGAGTCACTCCCTCCCTTTGCCCTGTGTTTCTAACACTCCATACACACCAGCCTAGTCTAGTCCCTGAGAGCACCACGCTGACTTCTGCCACAGGACCTTTGTACTGACTCTCCTATACCTTCTTTCCAGTTTTCTCATAGCTGGCTTATTCTTAGATTCAGTTCAAATGCCTCATTTTCATAGGCCTGTCTGGCCTCTTCCCCAGGGCCTGCCACTCATCCCTCTGTTTTGATTATTTTCGTCCGTGGCATGTACAGTCCCGTATGTTCATGTATCTACCATCTAACTCACCCCACTAGAAGGCAAGCTCCCCGAGGTCAGACTTTTAGCATAGCCTCTTCCCTATGCCAGAATCCGCCAGGGCTCCTGCCCAAGATTAGTATCTGACACAGACTAGTATCTGAGGAATAATGAATGAATTCCAATTTAACAGATAACTCAAGGAATTATCTGAGGCTCAGGGAAGGGCCTGCCCAGGGTCTCCTGGATATTCATTGAGAGAGCAGAGGTTTGAACCCAAGTCTTCTGACTTGGGCCAGCAATCCTTTCATAGTACCATTCTCATCACTGGTTTGGCAGTCTGGAATGCCTTTCACCTGGAACTCAGGAAGTCAGGGGGTTAAATCTTTCAATAGTGACAAGGCCCTTTTCTCCACATTTCTCTCTGCACAAGCAAATGAGTGGCTACCTATTACCCAGGCATTCAAGTGTTTCACAACTACTAATTCTAAACAAAGTCAAAGATGACAGTTTAAATTCTCCAGAACTGCACTGAACAAATAAATTTTATGCATAAATATTAATGAAATTGTGACTTTTTTACTAAGAAAGTAAAGGTTAATGACTATATTTGCCGGTTTCCCATTTCTCAAACACTAAGCAATCCAAAATCTAATAAGCATATTTACAAGCATGAGCAATTTACTCAAAACATTATACTCTCTTGCTGTAACACTTCTTGTCCTCAATTAAGGTCAAACATCATCTGAGCAGCTTCATTTCTTCAACAAAGATTTAAATTTTATTTAATTAGCATGTTCCTGGAAAAAAAAATCTCATTTTCTTAACAGGTGAGCCTTCCATTCATTTATTTCTATATGAAAATTACTACTTTCTAATGCTCACCATAGCCTTTAAACTTTCCCTTGAAACTGTCTGCACTCTGCTAGAGGTAAAGATAAAATGGTGAAAAACCCTGGTCCCATGTGTCTCATCTCCTCTCATTTAGAAGCATCTCCCAAGAAAAAGAAACACAAAAAACCAAAATGGCTGTCTGAGGAGGCCTTACAAATAGCTGTGAAAAGAAGAGAAGTGAAAAGCAAAGGAGAAAAGGAAAGATAAACCCATTTAAATGCAGAGTTCCAAGAATACCAAGGAGAGATAAGAAAGCCTTCCTCAGCGATCAGTGCAAAGAAATAAAGGAAAACAACAGAATGGGAAAGACTAGAGATCTCTTCAAGAAAATTAGAGATATTAAGGGAACATTTCACGCAAAGATGGACTCGATAAAGGACAGAAATGGTATGGACCTGCCAGAAGCAGAAGATATTAAGAACAGGTGGCAAGAATACACAGAAGAATTGTACAAAAAAGATCTTCAGGACCATGATAATCATGAAGGTGTGATCACTCACTCACCTAGAGCTGGATATCCTGGAATGTGAAATCCAGTGGCCCTTAAGAAGCATCACTATGAACAAAGCTCATGGAGGCAATGGAATCCCAGTTGAGCTATTTCAAATCCTGAAAGATGATGCTGTGGAAGTGCTGCACTCAATATGTCAGAAAATTTGGAAAATTCAGCAGTGGCCGCAGGACTGGAAAAGGTCAGTTTTCATTCCAATCCCAAAGAAAGGCAATGCCAAAGAATGCTCAAACTACCACACAACTGCACCCATCTCACACGCTAGTAAAGTAATGCTCAAAATTCTCCAAGCCAGGCTTTGGCAATACGTGAACCACAAACTTACAGATGTTCAAACTGGTTTTAGAAAAGGCAGAGGAACCAGAGATCAAACTGCCAACATCCGCTGGATCATCAAAAAAGCAAGAGAGTTCCAGAAAAACATCTATTTCTGCTTTATTGACTATGCCAAAGCCTTTGACTGGATGGATCACAATAAGCTGTGGAAAATTCTGAAAGAGATGAGAATACCAGACCATCTGACCTGCCTCTTGAGAAACCTGTATGCAGGTCAGGACCAATAGTTAGAACTGGACATGGGACAACAGACTGGTTCCAAATAGGAAAAGGAGTACGTCAAGGCTGTATATTGTCACCCTGCTTATTTAACTTATATGCATAGTACATCATGAGAAATGCTGGGCTGGATGAAACAAGCTGGAACCAAGATTGCCAGGAGAAATATCAATAACCTCAGATATGCAGATGACACCACCATTATGGCAGAAAGTGAAGAGGAACTAAACAGACTCTTGATGAAAGTGAAAGAGGAGAGGGAAAATGCTGGCTTACAGCTCAACACTGAGAAAATTAAGATCATGGCATCTGGTCCCATCACTTCATTTTAAACAGATGGGGCAACAATAGAAACAGTGACAGACTATTTTCTTGGGCTCTAAAATCACTGGAGATGGTGATTTGCAGCCATGAAATTAAAAGACACTTGCTCCTTGGAAGGAAAGTTATAGCCAACCTAGACAGTATATTAAAAAGTAGAGCCATTACTTTGCCAACAAAGATCTGTCTAGTCAAGGCTATGGTTTTTCCAGTAGTCATGTATGGATCTGAGAGTTGGACTATAAAGAAAGCTGAGCGCCAAAGAATTTGAGCTGTGGTGTTGAAGTCTCTTGAGAGTCCCTTGGACTGCAAGGAGATCCAACCAGACCATCTGAAAGATCAGTCCTGGGTGTTCATTGGAAGGACTGATATTGAAGCTGAAACTCCAATATTTTGGCCACCTGATGGAAAGAACTGACTCATTGGAAAAGACCCTGATGCTGGGAAAGATTGAAGGTGGGAGGAAAGGGGATTGAAGGGGATGACAGAGGATGAGACAGTTGGATGGCATCACCAACTCAATGGAGATGAGTTTGTGTAGGCTCCGGGAGTTGGTGATGGACAGGGAGGGCTGGCATGCTGCAGTCTATGGGGTCGCAAAGAGCCAGGGATGACTGAGTGACTGAACTGAACTAGATGATGCATATGTAAGTTTTGTCTGCTGTTTCCTTCTTCAAGAAGAAGCTTCCTTCCAGAAGGAGGTGATCCCATTTCCCAGAGAATATCTCCCATCTATTCTTACCTTTTTCAGCTTTTCTCTATTTTGGTTAATTTAACTAAAACTTTGAGCAAAGTAAACTCAAGGAAGTATACACTATGTGACATGCAAACACAAGGATAAAAAAGTCATACCACCTCCTCCTGTCTGCTCAGAGCACAGTACCGCCCAGTAGCTATAGTCAGAACCTGGAGCATCACCCTTGACCCCTCCCTCTCTGTATCCCACAACATCCAACACAACTATAGCCAGTTCACACGACCTCCTAACTGTCTCTTAAATTAATCCATTTCTCTCCATCTGCACCACCATTATCAGACACAGCCCAGGTCTCCATCCTCTCGAATCCAGATTCTAGAAAGTTTCAGCAACCTTCTAACTGGCTTTCCATCTCCAATTTTGCCTCTTCCACGCAGTTCTCCACTAAGCAGCGGATATGATTTTTCTAAAATACAAATCTAATCGTGGCACACCTGTACTTAGATCCCGTCTATGACTCCTCATTGCCCTTGGAGTAAAGGCTAAGCCCAATGAATAGCTTAAAAGGCCATTCACAGTCCAGCCTCTTGCTTAACTCTCTGGTTCACTTCTGGCCACAACTCACCCCTACGTCCCTACCTTTGCTCTGCCCACTCTCCAACAACATGGCATTTTTCTTTAATTTAACCCACCATGATGGCTCTCATCTCTCGCCCATTCACTCAGGCTTCTCCAGAACTCTGTGTTCATCGTCTGGCTGATTTCTACCTATTATACTTTGCCTCTTAAGCATAATCCTCATTGAGAAGGCTTTCCAATCTCTTGGGAAAATCAAGGTATTCTGCTCTGTGCTCCCTACATTCCTAGCAGGGCACTAACCACACTTTGTGGTGTTTATCTCTATCCCTGCATGCTTCACAGTTGCAGCCCAGTATCCACCACCATACAAGGTATATGATAGATTTTCATTATTATTTCCTGAACGTTATTGATGAAGGGGTTTACAGTCTAATAAGAACACAGTTCTAAATCTACAACCTCCCCAAATTTATTTGCAAAATGACAACCTACTTGTATACTTTGAAAACAGCATAGAGAGATCTGCATTTGGTCAAGATTCCAATTTGAACTTGCTTCTTTCCTTCCCAATTGTAAGCAATTTAACAACTGAAGTCATCTACTTTTTTCTTAATATAAGCCTTATGCTATTTATCCTTGAGGGAAGAATTAAACTTGAGTTTATATAAGAGCTTTAATTTCTAAAAATGTACTGTTAATCATCCATGAAAAAACTTTTCTCTTGGGTTATGTTCAGAACACGTAATACTCTTCTAGAATTCCTTCCACCTCCTAGCCCTCCATTCTGACAGGCTTCAGTAAATCATCTGAAACTACAAAATAATTTACATATTAGCATAAATCATCCATAATTAAGAAGGCAAATCTGCAGCTTAGAAACTACCAAATGCATTCCATTAGAACAACCACTCTTTCTAGATTATACATAACAATGTGTTACTGTGAAAACCTAAACACTATTTCAAATGATGAGGAATTGCCAATATCTACCTTTTTCACTTCTGAAGAATTTGGGAAGGTATGAGGAAATATCTACCCAAAACAAATAACCCTGAGGAGAGAAAGGGCAATGACATTTGTTGAGTGCCTAGAAAAAATGAGACATGAGGAAACATTCACCTAAACACTCCTGCTGAATCCTCCCAATAACGATGACATTAGGCTTCCTAGATGGGCTAGTGGTAAAGAATCTACCCGCCAATGCAAGAGACTCAGGGTCTATTCCTGAGTCAGGAAGACCCCCCTCCTAAAGTAAGAAACGGCCACCCACTCAGCATTCTTACCTGGGAAATCCCATGAACAAAGGAGCCTGGTGGGCTATAGTCCATGAGGTTCCAAAGAATCAGACACAACTGAGTGTGCAGACACACACACACCATCAATAACTTCACTTTCCATAAAAGAACACCAAGGTTGAGGTAAATTAAACGCAACTGCGAAAGCTCACACATCTGATAGCTGATAGACTTGGGAACTGAACCCACAATCTGGCATCCAAGTAGAAAGCTCTTTCCACCACAAGAGCTACAAAAACTGAAGAGTTACTTTTGAAATACAAAATGTTTTAAAAGGAGATGCCTTCTTAGCAAGGCAAAAATGTCTCTTCATCTCACAACAGTGTTCCACAGTAAGCTTTTTTTTAGACACCCATCTTTCAGATTCCTGGCTAATTATGTTTAGATTAAATTTTATCTATAATTTAGGAGTAAAATTGAAAACCAGAAGATTTACCATTATATCTTATAGAGTTGCATATACTGGCAGAACGTTCAATTAGATTTAATCCACGTTAATTAAGCTTTCCATTTTAACAAAGCTCTTTATTAACATACTTTAATCAGGAAAAATAAACATTAAATCTGCATTGCTATTAAGATAGCTCAGCAAGACATTCATTTTTGTCTCTCTACCAATGTGCTCAACTGGTATTATTAAAAAAAAGAATAAAAATTCATCAAATTAGAAATACAGGCAAGAATAACAGACTGCCCATTCTACTACATAAAAGAGTCTATTTCAATTACTACCTCCAGGTATATTTGCAATTGTCTTTATATTTAAGCTTTCCGTTTCATTTTATCTACTCACTCAAGATATTCAGGGGAACTCAGTTGGCTCAGTTTCCAAGGGAATTTCTAGATACCATTGTGCCAAGCAGTTCATTCCTGGTTTAAGGAATCATCTCCCAAATGATCCCTTCTGGCTGCTGGAATCCCACCGGGTGAGAGAGATGCCTGCCTTTAGCTAGAAGGAACCTCAGCCACTGAATGAACTCTTCCGCCATTAATTCAATAATGGCCTTGCCTGAGAAGAGCTGGAAGCCTGGCAGAAACTGGAAGCAGTGATTTCCAAAACAGTAAATTCAGCTTTTCTGGATGACAGAAAAGGCACTGGATGATGCCTTGCCGTGGTGGACATGGGGGAGAGTGTTCAGATTCAAAATGTGGTTCCCGTGGTGCTTCATCAGCAAAGGCGACTTTTCACTGGAAACTGAACACTACCAGAAGGTTTGGGTGATAGATACTGTTTTCCTTTAACCAGTGAACTAAAGTGGCTGTTTGCTCATCTGGTCACTTCCCAGTATCCACCTTCCCCTCCGCATCAAATTTCCACCTTAACATCACCATCACGGCTTTTTGTTTCTTGAATTACAGCCAACAAATACTTCTTTTTTCCCCAAAATTTTAGACTTTTCACTTTGTATTGGGGTATAGCCAATTGACAATGTTTTGGCAGTTTCGAGTGAACAGTGACGGGACTCAGCCATACATATATATGTATCTATTCTCCCCCAAAACTCCCTCCCATCCAGACTGGCATATAACAGTGAGTAGAGTTCCATGTGCTGTCCAGTAGGCCCTTGCTTGTTATCCATTTTAAACATAGCAGTGTGGCACACACTTCTAGCCCTGAACAAAAATCCCAAGGAGTTACTCGTTTCCATCTCCAGGTACCAGCACCTTTGTCCTTTTCACTGTCCTGTGCAACCTCCCACATATAGTACATCTGGGGCAGTATCTATTCCAGGGACAATATATTCCATGTGAACCTTGGGAATCAGACATGTCATTTCTGAGCAGCCCTAAGCAGAGCCAAAGAAAAGGAATCATCTGTCTGCTTAGTATTAGCAGTTGCTAATTACATACCATGTGCCTCTGAGTACCACCTGGCAAAAACCCCTGCCTGATGCAGTCTCTTACCTGTGCTATTATCATTATTGGGCACAGACCACATTCCAAACAATCAAGACAGAGACTGTCTAGTTATTCCAGTAACCAGGCTTTCTCATCCTTGGCACACTGTTAGAACCAATTTCCCAGTAATGGTCAATAAAATGTGGTACAGGCAATGCATGACACTTCCAGGATTAGCCCTTAAAGCTATCCAGGGAGATTATGACAAAAGTCTAATCATAGTAGAGGCTATTAATCTACCTCTCTCAGACTGTCATAGTTCAAGGTCATAAAATAAAACACTTAGTGGAATAACACAACTAAGATGCTAACAAAGGTTTATCTGTGTACACACAAACTGCACATCCCTTTAAGATGTTTCCCCTCAGAAAATAAAAGTAGTGAGTACATACAGATACCAGAAAAGATTTTCACTCTCATTATCTTACAGCACATATTATACATCTTTAATTAACCATAAAAACCAGAAGTCATCCATTAAGTACTTCATTTAATCACTTTGAAATTTTTAAATATTCTTCTAACTTAGATCAAAAAGAGGGAGTTAAAATGAAATTTAAGAACTATAGAAAAAACTGAAAATGAAAACCATATATAGCAGTATCCATGGCTATATTCAAACTGATACTCATAGGAAAACAAAGTCTTCAGTGATTTTACCAGTAAACTGAAAATACTGAAAGCAAATAAAGGAGCCAGTAAAAATACCAAAATGATTGAAAAAGAGGCAAGAAGAAAAAAAATCAATGAATTTAAAGTGAAAAAAATAGCAGAC
>SJYC01062328.1:0-27718 GCA_006408675.1 Madoqua kirkii
TAGTTCAACTTTATGGATGCAATGTAATTAATGTTAATAAATGAAAGAAAAAAATAATTTCAAAAGGTACTCAGAGAAGGTGTTTAATAAAATGTTACAGCTGTTCATAATTTTTGGCCTTTTAAATCAGATGATGATTTTATGTGTGTGTATATATACAAAACACACACATATACATACTATATATACACATATGTATAAGCGAGATTGATTTAACAACATGTAACAGCCGTTCATGATCTTTTGACCTTCTGGTAAATCAGGAAAAGAACTAAGTTTCCTTTACATGGTAACATGTGTGTGTATATATGTATATATACATATACACATGCAAGATAGATTAGAAACTATCAGACATTATATTAAACAGATACAGGAAATATTAAGATAGTATTGTCTGCTGCTTCTCTGACTTTAATGAGGACCTTTAATCTCAAGAGTCTAGCCAGTATCATAAGCCAAGAAAAAGGGATAGTTACTATAAATACTGGAATGAGAGAGACAAAACTCATTATTATCAAGTTACAAAACAGTATATTTAAAATCAAGGAGGATCATCTGAAAAAAATAATAATAATAATTTAAATGCCTAGTGCCTGTGAACTAAGTCACTTCAGTTGTGTTCAACTCTTTGCAGCCCTGTAGACTATAGTCCGACAGGCTCCTCTGCCCATAGGGATTCTCCAGGCAAGAATACAGGAGTGGGGTTGCCATGCCCTCCTCCAGGGGATCTTCCCAACCCAGGGATCAAACCCGGGTCTCCTGCATTGCAGGCAGATTCTTTGCCATCTGAGTAAGCCACCAGAGAAACAAACGCCTAGTACATGATCAACAAATGTTAGCTAAAAAAAAAATAAAATATTCCACATAACTCACATAGCCTTAAAGTCTAATAGAAAAATCAGACCAAAGGCATCAAAAGCAAACTATAAATCATTCTTTCTCATGAATATAGATACAAAAATTAATACACTATCAAATCAAATCCAGCAACATATGAAAAGAACTATATCCCACATGACTAAGTGGAATTTATCCCAGGTATGCAATCTTGGTATAATGTCCAAAATCAACTAGTATAATATCCCACATCAATAGAATAGGATAAAACTACATGATCATTTTGATAGATACAAAAAAGCACTTGAAAAAAGTTAATACTCTTTCATGATAGCAAACACTCAAACTAGAAATGGAAGAGAAATTCCTCAACCTGATAAAACATGTTAGGAACACAAGGAAATTTCTTCAACCTGGTTAAAAGCATCTAAGAAAATCTACAACTAACATCATACTTCATAGTGAAAAATTGAAAGCTTTCTTAAGATCAGAAACAAGACTATCTGTTCCTATCACTTCTAGTCAACATTGTACTGGAAGTTCTACTCAGAGTAATTAGTCAAGAAAATAAAAAACAATCAGATAAGACAGAAATAGGACTATCTGTAGATGATTTGATCTTTTAAGTAAAAATTTAACAAATTCTTTAAAAAAGTATCAGAATAAAATAAACCAGCAAAGCTGCAGGATACAAGATTAATATGTAAAGATCACTTTGAATTTCTATAAAGTAGCAATGAGCAGACATGAAATTAGTCATTACATTTACAATGGCATCAAAAAGAATATTTAATAACTTTTTTAATTAACAAAAGTTATGCAAAACTATACTTTCAAACTACAAAACACTGTTGGAAAAAAATAAACACCATCTAAATAAATGGAAAGACATTTTATGTCTATGGATCAGTTGACTTAATATTGTTCAGATGGCAATACCCCCCACACTGATCTATAGATTCAATGCAATCCCTTTCAAAGTCCAGCTGATACTTTTGCAGAAACTGAAAAGCTGGTCATAATACTCGTATGAAAATTCAAGAGAACTGAACTAGCTAAAACAATCTTGAAAAGGAAGAAACAAAGTTGCAGGACTCACACTATCAATTTCAAAACTTAACACAAAGCCAAACAATCAAAACAGTCCTGGCATAAGAACAAACATATATATCAGTGGAATAGAACTTGAGACTCCAGAAATAAACCGTCCTATTCATGTGCAATTGATCTTCAACAAGGTTACCAAAAAAATTCACTAGTCTTCAACAAATGGTGCAGGGACAACTAGCTATCTACATACAAAACATCAAGTTGGACCACTACCTCACACCATAGAGAAAACGGACCCAAAATCTATCAAAGATCTAAATATAAATATTAAGCCTATAAAACTCTTTAAAGAAATTATATGTAGTAGATCTTCAGACTCAGGATTAGGCAATGGTTTCTTTGAAAAGACGTACAAGCAACAGAAGAAAAACTGAACATCAAATCTAAATGTATAGCAAAGGGACCAATACTCAACAATTCTCAGTGGTTACCTAAATGGGAAGGAAATCCAAAAAAGAGAGGATACATGTATACTTGCAGCTGATTCACTTTGCATACACCAGAAACATAACATTGTAAAGTAACTGTATCCAGTTAATTAAAAGTCACAGTGCAATATCACTTCACATCTACTAGGATGACTATATCAAAAAGAAAGATAATAATGAGCATTAACATGAATGTGGAGAAATTGGAACTCTCATATACTGCTGGTAAAATGTAAAATGGTAAAGGCACTTTGAAAGATAGTCTGACAATTCCACAAAACAGTTAACGTAGTGACTACTTGATTCAGCAAGTCTACTTCTAGTTAATACCAAGAGAATAAAAATATGTGTCCATGCAAAAATTTGTACAGGAAAGCTCATTGCAGCATTATTCATAATAGCCAAAAAGAGGAAACAACTCCAATTCCCCATCAATTGATGAATGGGTAAATAAAAATGTATCCAAACAACACAATATTATTCTGCAATAAAATGAAATGAACCACCGGCCCCCGCTACCAACATGAAAGAACTTTGAAAACATTCTATTCAAAGAAGCCAGCTACAAAGGACCACATATTGTAAGATGCCATTTGTACAAAATTTCCAGATAGGCAAATCCATAGAGACAGAAGGCTATTGCCAAAGGCTGGGCGAATGATAAGGAGATGGTGGAGTGACAGCTAAGAGGTGTGAGATGTCTATGGGAGGTAATGAAAACCAGATCTTTATTACCTAAAGCCAAGTCCATGACAGATTCAGAGTTAATCCTTCATAGTAATACTTCCCCTTGATAAGACTAAACAAACATGGAGGAAGGCACCATAGAATTAAGAAGTGGAGGGGAATGTTTTATATTTCCTCATTTATTTTGTTTGCATCAAGACCTGAGGTTTTCCTATTACAGTGAAAAATGGTCATACAGTTTCCATTCAATGATCCTCAGGTTCTATTAGAAACCTGCCAGGAAAGTAAGAAAAGGTAGCCTCAGATGACTCTACATGACAACACAAAACGGTTTTCAAAACCTTTCTTAAAGTAAGATATGGATTTTTTTAGATTCCAAAGAGAAACCCATAAAATAGTGTTTCAACACTTAGGATTGGACAAAGAAAAGAAATATATTTTTTAAGAGTTGTGCACTTAACACACTCTCTTTTTTCATGCTTACCACCACCCTGCAAAGTAGATGATTATCCCCACTTACAGACAAAGAAATTGAGAAAGAAATTCCAAGACATTCCATGGCAGTATGGCGAAGCTAAAAGTCAGACTCCAGGCTCCATGACGTCTGACTCTGGAGCTCTCCCGTATTGGCTGCCATTCCACTCACTTCTCACCTGCTTTGGGAATCTCTCTGCTTCCACTGAGAAGCATCTGAAGACACTGTACATTCTGCTTCTGGACATTTATATGGCCCTCAAGCGGAGGAAGCCCTCACACCCAACCCCTAAGCCAGTGAAGCAAGGACGTGAGCTTCCCATGTCTGCGAAGCTGAGAGTGGCTTGACATCTCCACCCCTGGGCAACAAGAAACCTGCGCTTTCTCCCAACCTACAGAACACAGGGACTCTAACCCGTACCTGCTCACCAACACATACGCCAGCTCGCTTTCTCCAGGCTGACTCAGAAACAGCCAGCTCACTGTACTGCCGGCAGCATCCTCACTGAAGGCTCGGGGTCCACCACATCCCTCTGAGGCTAAGGACTAACTTAACCACTGAAAAGAGACAGAACGGTTGACCCTCACCTCTGCTGGAAATGTGCACGAAAAGACCCTCGGCTCCAGTCAAACTGGTCTACTCTCTGCTCTTTTCTCTACACACACACACACACACACACACACACAAATAATTCCATTTCCTTAATTTCTCCCCTGTGAGACTGCCCACACTGTTCTCCCTACTTCGGTACCCTTCTCTTTCCCTTGCCTGCAAAACTCAGTCTGTTTCAGGAGTCTCCCCTCTAGGTCATCCTCCTTAATGGCCAACTTAATATACCGAATTCACTGAACCTAACACCTTTCCATCATTTTTGGCCTCAGCTATCTAGGTTGACATACCAAAAAGTAGTACAAGGAAGGTTTACTGAACTCTGGTTCCCCAGTATAGACTCTGACATGAGAATGTAAGAGCAAGTGATCTATTAAAGAAATGCTTCCAGGACACCGATGGAGTGAAACAGGAAGTCGCAGCCTCAGCCTGTCTCCTGGTCGCTCTGGGGAATGAATGAAGCCTCAGAACCTGACTGGTCTCCAGGCGTCCAAGGCCAAGGACTGGGCTTCCATACTCCATGCTCACGAGTCAGTCCTTGACTTCAAGCTGCCTGGGGAGGAAGTAAACTCCCAGACACTTCCACTCTGAGTCCAGTAGGATGAAGAGGCTACAGAAGCTGATGTCCATGCTCTGAGGCAAGCTGTTAGGTGCTAACCTTTGGAAACAGAGTCCATCAAAGCCAAGTGAAGGGCACACCGAACCTACACAAGAGATCTGAGGGGGTCAGGGAGGGTGGCACCATGTCTGCTGTGGGGTCGAGGTAGGGCTGGCTTCATGGGCAGGTGACCAGTATATCTGCACAGGATTTTGCCCTCAGAAGGGCCCCACGCTTCTGGTTTAATAGTCTGCAGTCACCGTCTTGAAATTCTTAGTAAATTTCCCTTTGACTGTATTTCCTAAGTGAGGTCTGGGGGGAGAGTGGAGCACACACTGGGCAGGTCTGCTCATGTGCAGCCCTGCTTCCCACCATCTGCCACCTCCCACCTCCCTGGGACCAGTTCTCAGCCACTGGCTTGGCTGCTCCCTGGTGCCCAGGGCCCAGCTGCCCTTCCCACACCCCCTGCCCAGTAACTCTTGCCACCCTCTGCCTGGGCAGTGACAGTTACATGGGCTTGGGGATGCCAGTGTTCCCCCATCACTGTCTACTAGGGGAGGAGAGGGCACAGAATCAGTTTGGGGGAGCCACATAATTTTGAAATTAGCTACACACTGCTTTTTAGCTCCAATGGAATACTTTTCTGTTAATAGCTCTTTTTCATTCCTTAGTTTTTTGTGTGGTCATGCCCTGCTTCCCACACCAAACTCAGATACTGTTTCATTTCCCCACAAAAAGTTGCATTGCACCTAGAACAGAGTAGGTGCTTCATAAGTATTTTCAGAGGACTAATATAAAGCTGCGGCTTCCCTGGTGGCTCAGAGGTTAAAGCGTCTACCTGCAATGCAAGAGACCTAGGTTCAATCCCTGGGTTGGGAAGATCCCCTGGAGAAGGAAATGGCAACCCACACCAGTATTCTTGCCTGGAGAATCCCATGGATGGAGGAGCCTGGTGGGCTACAGTCCATGGTATCGCAGAGTCAGACACAACTGAGCAACTTCACTTTCACTTTCAATACAAAGCTGGTATTACATTAAAACTGGCAGAGAGGTTCCAATCCAAGATGGTGGCTTAAGATCCTGAACACACCTCCCCCAGTGGACACACTGAGTCTCCTGCTACCAATGGAACAATTACCTCTAGAAAAAACCTAAAGACTGGCTAGGGATGTGGGCAAATGAGAATTTAAAAAAAAAAAAAAAAACTACATTGAAGCAGATAGGAGAGGGTGGGACATGATCTTACCATAAACCCCACTCTCATTCAAAGACCCACAGTCAGGAGGAATTCAAAACCTAGAACCTCTGTTTAAGGGGCAAAGAGTTTGAACTCCACAACAGGGACCCCAGTTCTTAAGACCTACATCTAAGAGACAAGCTGCCCACAATGCCTAGCTTTGAAAACTAAAGGGATTCCTGTTCCCAGGACCCTCAAGGCTATAATGATATGAGAAAGAACTCACCCACCCTGGTGGGGGCGGGGTGGGGGGGGCAGGTCAGAGGCAGTTCATTTGCTTACAGTAAAGCATTGGCTTGAGGGGAAGGCACTAATCTAACAGACATATTCAGGGCCCTGCCATAAGACTCTCCAGGAGGAAGACAGGCAGCCACCCCATCTTGGAGGTCTGCATCTGTGAACTCCAGGCGGGTCAGTATATAGAGAACTTTTGCACTATCCAGTGCCCTGGGTTTGTTTGTTGGCTTGTTTTGTTTTGTTTTTGTTTTTGTTTTACAGCCGCCACCCAAGGGACACCTTTCATTGCCTAACCGTGGAGCCAAGCTCCTGGATCCCATGGAACCGTAGCAGTCGAAGAGATAGTCCTTGGCAGGTTACCATTTCCAGCATATACAGCACACTGAAACACACCCCCAGTCTTTTTGAGAAAGAGGCCTACTTGCCTGTCCAGGGGCTCTGGTCTGGGGAGCAAGCTTCTGGTTTGGCACACTTATGGGGGCCAAGAGAGGGGGCTCTTAGGGAACAGAGGCTTGTGGACACACTCTTTCTCCCCTCTCCTCCTGCTTTGCTCCAGCTTATCAGTATATCCCAGAGAGGCCCTTATACCTTGTCTTAGATGATCTAATTACTTCAAATTCCCTAACAGAGGAAACTTTCAAAACGAAAACCCTTATACAGCTTCCCATTATGTTTTGTGACATGGCACCAAAGCTTTGAAAGATCTGACTTTCTGCCTGCCTCTGTAATGCCACCCATTGCTGACTACCCCAAACATCTCGCCCCTTCCCCACACACACTTACCTACAAACCGCTTACCTGTTCCATCCTCAAATCATGACAACCTCTTTCTGGAATGCTTTTCTTCCTATTCCGTACTCCCTCCTATACAGCCTGCCAAATATCTACTCACTTGATTTCCTTATCAACCATCATCCTTTCTTGGCTTAAGACAAAGCTTTGTAGAACTCAGAGCAACTACTTTTATCCCCGAAACACAGGTTCCCAGCACTTCTTCACGACATTCATTTGTCCATCTTCCCTACTAACTCCTGTGATGTGATCCTTAGAATAAAAATTCTATACTATTCATCTTAATATTCCCAGAATCAAGCAAGTTCCTATAATATAAACACAATGAAGGCCTATTGGAGGTTGCTGGTAAGTGTAACCACTTAACTTGGTGACCTAAATCTGATGGATAGAATGTGGTTTTACATGAGCGAAGTCTATCAGGAGATACAAAATAGGTGAGAAAGACACTCACAAGTGGTCCTTGGAGAGCAAACAAGAAAACCACTTCACCCAAAATAAATTCTTAATGCAAAGTAAGTCCACAAATGTGTTCAACAGCCGCAGGTTTCATCCAGCCAAATATTTTCCTGGAGTTGCACCCTTTACATTTTGTGTACCTAATGAATTCCAGGTAGATCCTGAGAAGTAGACTGTGCTTTCTTACCTGTGTTCCAGTTCTCGGAGGGACAGGATCACTCCTGACGTGGCTGGCTTCTGTTGCACAGTGGCCAGGAAGGTGAACTCACTCTTATTCCGGAAGAGCTGAATTAATTTCTCACTCACATGAGGGGCTGCGTGGATCTCTCTTTCTCCATCTGAGGGGTCAAAGAGGAAGAGAAGGGGAAGATAAGAAATACAGATGGGAAAAGAGGAGAAGGAATACGAGAGGGAAAAGGAAGAAAGACACACAGTTAAAAATGCCTTGTCTGGAGGATCCCGGGTACCTTTCTCCTTTGCCCTTCTTGTCAATAGTTTCCATTTTCAGGTGCCACCCACCACTCCACATGGCTGCCTGCACTCAAGGCAAAGCCTGGAAATGCTGTCCCGACCATCATGCCCACTTGTCACTTTGACAAGTCCACAATTGGCCAGTCAGTGATTTTTCTGACAGCAATTCTGATGGCACATGGAGCAATTTGGCCTGCTGCAAGCAGATTAGGTTGCTGAAAATAGGGTGAGAGGCAGTCAGATCAATGGGGTCCAAAATTCAGAAAACCCTGAGTCTAATAGGATCCAGTGCCACCCAGCAGGCTCTCATCTCCCCTTTCCCGTGGCCTCAGCTTCTATCTCCACACACATCTAGGGAAATATGTCCTCGCTTTGTGACCAGGAGAGATTTACTAAGCTAATAATGCCAGACAACTGTGCTTTTTCTAAAAGAATAAATACAAGGCATGCTCAGGATCCATCAGTGTGCCTGGAATTTCTGTACATATCCAGTAGATGACTGTTCTCATGAAATATTTATTAAAGTTGAGGCCAATTCAGCAGGTCTAGAGGTGTGCGAGTTCGGCAAATCCTCTTTCTAGACAAGAATCCTTTTTTCCGCAACATCCACATAATGAGAGAGATCCCTCATGGTTTCGGACCCACCCTTGTCATGTAAAACTGGGTGTCACACTACTGTTTTACACTATACTTTCTGGCACCAGAAAGTGGGCACCAAGGGATTGGAATTAGAGAAAAAGTATTCAGAGGATTGGCGGCCTTGTCTCACGACCTGCCAGTGTCCTCTGCAAGCGATAGGGTGATACATATGGTAACTCTTGGTTATTTCTCTAGGATTGCCCGAGGAACCCTTGAAAAACATATTGTAGAACTTCATTATGTACAATAGCCGAGATACAGGCAACAACCCAAGTGTCCATCGACATGCAAATGGGTAAAGAAGCTGTGATATACATATAATGGAATCCTACTCAGCCATAAAAATAAAATGACATACTGCCGTTTGCAGAAACATGAATGGACCTGGGCATTGTGCTAAGTAAAATAATCCAGACTGAGAAAAGCCAAATACTGTATGACACCACATATGTGGAATCTTAAGAATACAATAATCTAGAGAACGTAACAAAGAAAGGAGCAGACTCACAGATGGGGAATCAACTAGTGGTCACCAGAGGAGAGGGGGAAGGGGAGGCATCAACTGTGCGGTGTAATATAGGCTCGAGAACGGACTGTGCAACACGAGAATATATCCACAATACTGTGCTAACTGTAAACGGAAAGCAACCTTTAAAAACTGCATAAAGAGTTTTTAAAAAGAAAAGAAAAACATAGAATTACAAACGCCATGTCGCCCAAGCAATATCACAGACTCGTATTAGGACCTTGAAGCACCTCATTCTAAAGAGTGGCTTTTAAACAAAAAGAAACCCTCAAATTCTTGACCTCAAGCCTCAGTCTTCTCAACTGCAAAATGAGCGGGATGGACTAGGTGATTCCTCACAGTACCCCCCAGCGACATAGCCTATAATCCTACACATTGCCATTTCAAGTTTGCAGCACAGAAAAGAACAGTCTTCCAGATGTAGGAGTCTAGGCTACAGATGGTGGGAAGAAAGAAATTAATTATTTCCTGCCATGTCAGTAAACAAAGCATGCACAGTCAACAGCAATTGCAGCCACCACAGAAGGTGAGCTGGAAGCAGGTGAGGGAACTCAGGAAGGGAAGAATCTCTGCTATTAATAGCAGCCATCAGAGTATAGCCACTCCCCTCAATCTCCCCTGAGCAAACTCAAGATGTGAAAACAGGACACTGGCCTGCAGATATGTTGAGGTGCATAGGAATGATTTTAGGGAGCCCAGACACTTACATCTTTCCATACATAGAAAAGCACTAAATTCCTTAACTTGGGTTACCTGGTTTTAATTTAAAATAATCTTTTGACTTCCAACTACCTACCTTTTGTTGCAAAATGTCTACATAACCTGGCCCTTCTCCTTGCCTCCTTGGAGCAGTTCTCTCAGGGTTAATTGAGGTGCTGCCTCCCAGGCTTAAGTCCTAAAAATTTCCAGTGAATAAAATATAATGAGTTTGAGCAAGCTCCGGGAGCTTGTGATGGACAGGGAAGCCTGGCGTACCACAGTCGATGGGGCCACAGAGAGTCAGACATGACTGAGCAACTGAACTGAACTCGACTCAACTTTTAGGCTGTGACTAATCTTTTTAGGTCCACAGAAGTAAGGTTGGTCCTCTACTAAGGAATGGCCCAACCCAAGAACACTCTACCCACAAAAAATCTATGAGTGTCATTTGCTTTCCTGCCTATGCTGTCCGGCTTCTGCCAAGGACTGATATAAGAGTCACTTAGGGAATGCTTCTATGCCTTTTACAAAATTCTAGCAAAAGACTATCCATTATTGCTGTTGTTCAGCTGCTAAGCTATGTCAGACTCTTTGTGACCCCATGGACTGCGGTATGGACTTCACTATACCCCAGAGCTTGCTCAAACTCACATCCATTGTGTCAGTGATGCCATCCAATCATCACATCCTCCGTCGTCCCCTTCTCCTCCTGCCCTCAATCTTTCCCAGCATCAGGGTCTTTTCCAATGAATCAGCTCTTCACATCAGGTGGCCAATGTACCGGAGCTTCAGCATCAGTCCTTCCAATGAACATTCAGGATTGATTTCCTTTAGGATTGATGATTCGAAAGCATCATTTCTTCAGTGCTCAGCATTCTTTATGGTCCAACTCTCACATCCATACATAACTAGTGGAAAAGCCATAGCTTTCACTAGAGGGACCTTTGTCAGCAAAGTGATGTCTCTGCTCTTTAATACAGGTTGGTCACAGCTTTCCTTCTAAGGAGTAGTGAAGTGGCTCAGTCATGTCTGACTCTCTGCGACCCCTTGGACTATAGCCTGCCAGGCTCCTCTGTCCATGGGATTCTCCAGGCAAAACTAGAGTAGATTGCCATTTGAGCCTTTTAATTTCATGGCTGCAGTCACCATCTGCAGTTAATTTGGAGCCCAAGAAAATAAAATCTGTCACTGTTTCCACTTTTTCCCCATCTATTTGCCATGAAGTGATGGGACTTTCCATACTTTCCGTAAAGATATTCAAAACCTATTAAATGTATGGACAAATCACTCTGCAAACTAGAGACCATTAGCCAATGTTTGTTAATGTTATTTTTATTATTATTACTGCTGGGCAAAGAGCCTTGCAAGCAGTTTCACTAAGAATTTAGTGCCACGTAAAAAGTCTTGGTTGAGATTAACATCTAGATTTATTTTTTTTTCCTTTTTGCTACTTCCTTCTTTACTCATCAGTTAGGATTCAACTGATTGGTAGTGGCTGCACAGAGAGCTCGTAGAGGATTCTGAAGCTCAGGCCCAGTGTAAAGAGAATCGTGATTAATCACCAGGCCAACTGGCGGAATGATGACTATCAGACCAGTTATAGGTGTCCTCACCTCTCAATTTTCCCTGAGGGATATGACCAAATCTGATGGCCAATGACCCCAAAATTTTATATCTGCAACCCTAACTTCTCCTTTAAGTAATAGACTCATATATGCAATGGCCTCCAGACAATCTCCATGTGTACATCAAGTATCATTTCAAGTTGTATCCACCACTGAGCTCTTTTTCTCTCCAATGACCTTCTATTATCTCCTAAAGTTACCAGTCTTGGCAAATGGAACAACCCACTTCCTAAGGTCAAAAAATTAGCAATTGCCCTCAATTTTTCCTTTTTCTCCACCCTCCATATTCAAACCAAGAACGTATCATGAGGGCTCCAGCAACTGGCATCTGTTTATTTCTTCCTGGCCCCACTCTTAAACTTTTGTTCAAGCTGCCACTATCTCTCCAATAGCATCCTCAAGGTCTCCACACTGTCTTCCCTCCTCTGTCACCCACACAGCAGCCCAAGAAGTGAGGGTCACTTCCATCTGCTGCATAAAGCCTTCCAGTGGCTTCCCATCACTCCCAGGGTAAAATCAGGCTCCTCAGCATGGCCTGCACGGTCACACACAAATTAACTCTTGCCTACCTATCCCTTCTCCAGCTCTCACTGCATATGCAACCTCTTGGCCACTCCCTCCAACAAAACCCCCATTAATGTCTTATACACCACTTTGGTGATTTCCCCACCTATCATGTCCTGTGATCAATTATTTCCTTGTATCACTTATCATAACCTTGTTCCATGTTTCTTACTTTACTTCCTTTCTCTCCTCCCTCGACTGTAAGCATCAGGAGTGCAGACATACTTATTTATCCCCTGTTGCATCCACAGTTCTTAGTGGCTGCAGGAAACAGGCATTCAATCAAGATTCAGTCAGTTCAGTCGCTCAGTCATGTCCAACTCTTTGCAACTCCATAAATCGCAGCATGCCAGACCTCCCTGTCCATCACCAACTCCTGGAGTTCACTCAGACTCACGTCCATTGAGTCAGTGATGCCATCCAACCATCTCATCCTCAGCCGTCCCCTTCTCCTCCTGCCCCCAATCCCTCCCAGCATCAGAGTCTTTTCCAATGAGTCAACTCTTTGCATGAGTTGGCCAAAGTACTGGAGTTTCAGCTTCAGCATCATTCCCTCCAAAGAAATTCCAGGGCTAATCTCCTTCAGAATGGACTAGTTGGATCTCCTTGCAGTCCAAGGGACTCTCAAGAGTCTTCTCCAACACCACAGTTCAAATGCATCAATTCTTTGGTGCTCAGCTTTCTTCACAGTCCAACTCTCACATCCATACATGACCACTGGGAAAACCATAGCCTTGACTAGACGGACCTTTGTTGGCAAATGAATGTCTCTGCTTTGGAGTATGCTATCTAGGTTGGTCATAACGTTTCTTCCAAAGAGTAAGCATCTTTTAATTTCATGGCTGTGATCACCATCTGCAGTGATTTTGGAGCCCCAAAAATAAAGTCTGACACTGTTTCCCCATCTATTTCCCATGAAGTGATGGGACAAGATGCCATGATCTTCGTTTTCTGAATGTTGAGCTTAAAGCCAACTTTTTCACTCTCCTCTTTCACTTTCATCAAGAGGCTTTTGAGTTCCTCTTCACTTTCTGCCATAAGGGTGGTATCATCTGCATATCTGAGGTTATTGATATTTCTCCCGGCAATCTTGATTACAGCTTGTGCTTCTTCCAGTCCAGCGTTTCTCATGATGTACTCTGCATATAAGTTAAATAAGCAGGGTGACAAGACTAAGCCTTAATGTACTCCTTTCCTGATTTGGAACCAGTCTATTGTTCCACGTCCAGTTCTAACTGTTGCTTCCTGACCTGCATACAGGTTTCTCAAGAGGCAGGTCAGGTGCTCTGGTATTCCCATCTCTTGAAGAATTTTCCACAGTTTATTGTGATCCACACAGTCAAAGGCTTTGGCATAGTCAATCAAGATTACTGAATTAATTAATTAATGTATTTTCCATTGTGTATCTTAGCAGTTGCTAAGTCAGGTCCGACTCTTTGTGACCCCATGGACTGTAGCCTGCCAGGCTCCCCTGTCCATGGGATTCTCCAGGCAAGAATACTGGAGAGGGTTGCCAGTTTCTCCTCCAGGGGATCATCCTGACTCAGGATCAATCCCACATCTCCTGCACTGGCCGGCAGATTCTTTATCAATGAGCCACAAGTGAAGCCCCTAAATCTGAGTTTTCTATTTTGCATGTGTGTTCATTTGTATTGGTTTTAAATTGCACATAAGTGATATCATACATTATCAAACAGGTCTCTTCTCCACTCTTGACTGCCCTAAACCCAGCACGATGATGTGGCATGGAGGTGGTGGGAACAGAGCATCACCATGCAGACAATGGGATCATTCACAGGTAAGCCAAGAATATTGCTTTCCTGTTATATTTATGGAAATATACATTTCCATAAGTTTTCCATTTATGTCATTTATATTGTTTACATTGTTACTTCAAGTAATCACAAATATTACAGTCAGAAAATAGCACAGTACCTTCGGACAACTAGCAGATAAATGAGTACTTAAGTGACTATCAAATTAAAATGATTTCCAGTGCCAGTTCAGCCTATTCCTCCTTGTAGGACATTCCAGCTAATGCACTAATCCAGCCCTGCCCTCCTAGAAAGCAGAATAGGTCTTTTACCGGCTTTTCTCATTTATCATTGTGAATGATTGGCATGTTGAAGTAAGGAGATCCCATTAGCACTCAGAGTGAAATGTAAAAAAAAAGAAAGAAAGAAAAGAAACATGTACTTTGATAAATTGAGATTTTATGTACATTTTCATTTTCAAAATAAAAAGCTATTTCAAATAAATGTTTACCATACTCCAGCCACTAAAAAATACAAGAAATCCTACTCCTTTTACAGTAATAATTGGACCAGGTTTCGGGGAGCTAAAGACTAAGTTCTGCAGATAACTAAGCTGTGTGATCTTAGCCAAGACACTTGACCTCTGTGATCCTCACAGACCATATCGTAAAATTTAAACAATTGAACTCCATGGTCTCCAAGTTGTTTCCTAGTTCAACAGTTCTGTGAATCAGTTCCCCCTGCTCCTAAGTCACATAGCAAGATGGTACTGAGGGCATTTCCCATCTATAAAAAACCCAGGTTCTATAATTTTTCTGCCAATTTTCTGTGACAATGATAAACACTGTGATCAATTTCTGAAAACAGTGTATGTCGCCTATTGTTCAGTAGCCTGCTTTTTTTCCCCCTAGAGTTAAAAGGGCAACTGATGAAAACCAGTTAATGAGAACCTATCATGAATATTATACTTCTATATGTATGGGACCACTACAATGTGGGTTTGCTGCATTATGAGAATATTCAGTTCTTCTTGAGAGAACAAGAAAAATAAGTGGAATTTATCAAACTCATATGTATGTGTGTGTGTTAGTCACTCAGTGTGTCCAATTCTTTGTGACCCCATGGACTGCAGCCCTCCAGGCTCCTCTGTCCATGGGATTTGCTAGGCAAGAATACTGGAGTGGGTTGCCATTCCCTTCTCCAGAAGATCTTCCCAATCTGGGATAAACTCATAGACATGTTAAATATAGATAGATGACCCTGTATGTGAGACAACAAGAGACACAGATGTATAGAACAGACTTTTGGACTCTGGGAGAGGGTGGGATGATTTGGGAGAATGGCACTGAAACATGTACACTATCATGTAAGAAATGAAGTGCCAGTTTATGTTCGATACAGGATGCTTGGGGCTGGTGCACAGGGATGATCCAGAGAGATGATATGGGGTGGGAGGTGGGAGGGGGTTTCAGGATTGGGAGCACATGTATACATGTGGCTGATTCATGTCAAATTATGGCAAAACCAATACAGTATTGTAGAGTAGAATAAAATAATTTTTAAAAGAGAAAGAAATTTAAAAAATAAAAAGATTTTAAAAAAATTTAGGAATCTTTGAAATGTGCTAAACATATACCCGGTAAGTACATCATAAGTATGCTGAACGTAGATTAAAAGGACTGAATAGGAGTCTCACTTACAAATAGAAGGGGGTGGGAGGACCAAGTCATAATGTACAATAACCCCCTTCAGAACGGCTGCTGTGTCGTCCCCAAATCTGACATCCCTCTCTGACACCCATTCTATTCCCATTCTGGTCCCGCCTCTACGCTCTCTCTCGGGAACATTAATAGAATCCATTGGTGCCCACTGAATTAACTGGTGAACTACGCTGTGGCCAGGCATCTATCTGCCGAACCTCTTTTTAATAACCTCAGATACTGTCCTTGTAGCCACAGCATGAGAGGAGACTGAGAGAAAGACAGACTAGAGGACCAACGCATAGCCCAGGAACCCGGTGGGATAGCCCATCCTTCTCCCCTCACCCTGCCGGAACCCTAGCAACTCCGGTTCCCCGCTTCCCTCTGGGTGTTTTTAATTGATCTGATAAGCCACATGATTCAAGCACCTGAATCTGGCCTACCTGTGAGGCTTTCCATTTTGTGACTTCTGGGAGTATATGTGGAGGCTACCATTGCACCAAGGTGATTTCCTACATAACCAGTACTTATAGTGAACATTTTACACTTTAAAAAAACAGAGAGAAAAGAAAATGTCATTACAAATGCTCAAGAGGTTTTGCCTGATTTAGGTAAGAAGTGCTAACTCAGCAGCAAGGGTTAAGTGCTTTTTCCTTCCTAGGATGAAATGGCTCTACTTAGTCGATTTTCAAGAAAGACTAAAAATGCTAATATGATGATCAACCATCAGTAAAACCATGCTAGATGAAGGGAGGAGGCTGAGGAGTGGAACAGGAAAGAAATTAACCAGTAGTATTCACAAGCTCTTTTCTACCTAATCTAGAAGCAACTTCATTTCCCTTTTCCTTGACATACAGCATAAGAAAGGTGATGATTTTCGTTGTCAGCAAACATACCTGTGTTTACTCTGTGCCAGGTACCAGCAAAAAAGGTCAAAACACAATTTCTGCCATCAAGAATAACTACAAAAGCAAGACAGTTACTTGATGAAAACCAAGGCACAAAAAGAGGAAGGGAGCCTGGGGATGACATCACATAAGATGCATCTTTGAGGCTGAGTCAAAAAGATGAACCAGCCTTTACCAGACAGGAGAAACAGAGAGAAGAGGACATTCCTTGCAGATCGCTTTGAAGTTTTCATTACCCACGTATTTTGCATTATCCTAGCATTCTTCTCTCTTTGCAAGCCTCTCTCTCTAAAACTCTTAGCAGAAAAGCAACTATTCAATCTGATATTGGAGGGAACTCTCTCCTGATCAGCGAGTCAAGAGAGCAAAATCAGCAGAAATAGGGCAAAACAAACACACCAGGGCAGCCTTGACTGATGAATTCAGGCGACATCTTGGTAACCACAGCATGTGTGCACTAAGAACTTCAGCACATGGCAGATCTTGTGTCCCACATAAGCTTGTGGTCAAGATTGCCTTGAAAGTTAAAGCAACACTTGCTAAATTGAAATGACAGTCAGCTTTTCATTTCTAAGTAGAGAGGAAACTTGCCGTTTCAGAACTGCCAACTCTCCAGAGGGCAAGTACTGCTGTGTGGAGAGAGGTACGTGTCTACTGTTAGGTCCTGGGTCTGAGAACTTCAGACGCTACTGATCTAAGCACTTTCAAAGCAGCTGAAATCACAAGCAGAAAGTAGTAGGAACACCAAGAGCCTCCCACTTAATATGTAAGGGATTCCTATCTCCACTAACAAGTTCACAACAATTTCCCATTAAACGTCCATTAGCTTCAGAAGCCAGGATAATAAAAAGCAAATATGTGTATGGCGTATTATGGTACAAGGGCAGAGTTAACTACTTTACACGTATTCTCTAATTACAATAATCTGAGGAATAGCCATTACTATTTTTCCTACTTTACATTTGAGAAAACTAAGTTTTACAGAATTTAAGTGATTTTCTGAAAAGATATTGGACCAGGAGGCCATGGTTCTGAGATTCCAACCTGGCAGGCTGGTCCCATATGCTACAGTCTTCACTGTGCCATGCCAACTGTTTGCCAGTACGTATGATCTCAGCACCTGGTACCTGCGGGAAAGGCACAAATCATCATATACCCAGTGCCTGACACTATTCACTCAGAAAATATTTATGAACAATCTATCTGTACAACCCCTGAGCTAAATAACATTCCCCCATTTTATAGGGAAGGAAACTGAGGCACAGAGAGTCAAACTCGGAGCACAGAGAACGGCTTGCCCAAAGTCACACAGCCTGTGACTAGAGAAAAAACTTGAGTCCTCAGCAGAGTCGATCAGAACACTCCACGGCATTCGCCTGGCACCCCTGCTTATTATGTTCGCTTTCCTTCTCTTTTCCTGTCTCCTACCCACTCGTCCTGCACTCCAGCCACACAAGCTCCTGTCTCTTCTTCCTAGAGCCGGGTTCCTTCCCACCCTGGTACTTCCATCTGCAGTGACCTCCCTTCTCGCTTCTGTGAATACCAACTTAATCGTTAGTCCTCAGGCCATCTTTCCCTGACACCCAGACCTTGTATTCCCTATGTTGCCATCACTGAACTTCTTAAAGGTTTTATGTGAATAATCATTATATTGTGCCATCACTTCATTAACAACTATCATGCCCACTGCACTAAATTCCATAGAAAATGGTTTATCAATAGATACTTGCACACAGCATCGTGCCTGGTATGTGGTGAAACCTCAAAAGCTATTTGCTGCACTAGTAATATATCTTGATTCCAAAGTTTGGGACCCAAATGAAGAGGTTTACCAAAGACGCTCAGTTATAACCCCAACCTGCAGAGAAAATTACATTCAAATAATAAGCTGCCTAAGAAATAATAAAGCCAGCAAAGCACCCCTAGCTCATTCAGAGACTAAACTCAAAGAATCCTGTGACACATGGTGCTAATTTCTTAAAATTCCTATGTGACTCAAGAGATTCAGATGTCCCCATGATTTTACTAATTAGAGGAGCATGGTGGGGGAACCAAACTCCTCTTCTCAACATTTAAAAACAGCGGTAAGGAAAATCAATGCATCCCCTGGTCACTAAGAAGTTAGCAAACCAGCCCGTTTCAGGCTGTCTCCCTATGTGTGTTCAGCCATGCCCACCCCTTTGCAGCCTCATGAACTGTAGCCCACCAGGCTCCTCTGTCCATGGGATTCTCCAGTGAAGAATACTGGAGTGGGTTGCCATTTCCTCCTCCAGGAGATCTTCCCAGACCCAGGAATTGAACCCGCTTCTCTGTGCCTCCTGCATTGGCAGGCAGATTCTTTACTACTGAATGCCACCTAGGAAGCCCCCTGTCTCCCTATATTAGCACCATAACCTACCAGTGATCAAGTCTCCCTCCATAATCTTCATACCTCCACCCCCATCTCAGTGGAATCCACAAAGCAGAGAGGTAAACTCAATCTGAATAACAGGACAGGAAAACGAAAGAGTCTGATAAAGATTTTTAATAAAGGCTGCTTTGTGTAAACTACAAACTTGCAGTTCTAAGGTAAGTAAGTTTTAGGGATGTAGTGAAAAGCATGGTGACTGTAGTTAATACTGTATTATATATTTGAAGGTCGCTAAGAGTAAATATTAAGTCCTCATCATAGAAAAAAAATGTAATTATGCGAGGTGATGAATGTTAAGCTTATTGAGGTAATCATTTTGCAGTATACATACATCAGATCGTTATGCTGTACACTTTAATACAATGTTATATGCCAATTATATCTCATTAAAACTAGGGGGGTGAGAGGAGGGAATACTCCACTGTATAGCAAAAAAGCTACCTAGGGAATGGTTATAAATTAGACTGCATATAACCAATGGAAAATTACACAGGATAATATAATGCCAAAAGTATTAGAATAACAGAAAATTCCTAGGCAATAATATCAAACAGGGACGCAACTGAATGCATGATGACATATCAGTATATAAAAATGTATTTAGTGATGCATAGCAGAAAGATATAAATGGCCTTCAATCAAAATGTTAACATTAGAAGCTAATCTGGGTGATATTTTTCTTCTTTCACCATGTCTCAATTTTCCAGATCTCCTCTGAGAATTACTGCAAGGAAAAAACAATTTTATGCTAAAAATATAAGAGCACATTTTAGAAACAGAAGCAAAAAGGGCATCCGAAAAGAAAATAAGTACCAACTCTTCAGCTTTCAATCATGAAATTGTGTCTCTTTAAATCAATAAGAGCCCCCTTAAACCCCAACTCCAGCCAAGTTCAACTAGCTCTGGCTTCCCATGGAATACCCCTCCCCTCCTCAATGCAGGGGACCAGTCAGCTCCCAGAATGGCCTGCAGGGGCATTTCAACACCAACCCACCCCCCTCCCCATAGTTCATAATAGCTCAGGCTGATGGGATTTGAGGTCTTTTTCTGTAATAACTAGCAGTTGAGTCAAGTGTCATTTAAGTCCACAGTCATGGTCAAGAGTCCGAGGGTGCAGAGGGATGCCACCACATCCTGCGCACAGAGGCTGTCAAATACAGGCGACTGTCCTAGCACACGATGCTCTCCGGGTTCCTGCAGGAGACACGAGGACAGTCCTGGGCCCTGCCCTCTGCAGCTACTCAGCCATTCTTCCAATCTTTCGCTCATTAATTCCTCACCTTGAAAACCTTTACTGAGCACTCTTCTGAACCAGGAACTATGGACACAAAACTTGAGACGCATCTTTTATCTGCCAGGGGCTAAGCATCGAGTAATAAAGATGCCAACAGATGAAGAGAACTGCTCAGTTGTTCAGTTCAGAGGCAGAAGCACAGTGGGAATTCTTAGGAGGGAAGACAAGGCTAGAATAGCCTGAAACAGGACCAGAGAGCTTCCCCTCAGACACTCGATCCTCCCAGCAAGGGGCAGTGCAGGGTAGTGGCTAAGCACTCAGATTATGGAGCCTGACTGGCTCAGATTCCAGCTTCCTCACATACCAGATCTGTGACCATGGACCCATTAACCTCTCTGTGCCTCAGCTTCCTCATCTGTAAAATGGGAATAAAATTCCATCTATCCTATAAAAGCAGTATGAACATCAAATTGATTCAAATGTGTTAAGCTCTTAAAACAGTGTCTGCCACAGGGGAAGCACTGGCCAACTGTTTGGAAAACAGCCAGGGCAGGCCCTGAGACCTAGAGGATGGGGGTGTACAAAGCTATGCCAGTCCCCACACTGCCAGGAGGGCCCTGCAGTCATGGCGGGCTATTGCTGTGTCCCAGCAGGAGGACAAGGGGTAAGTGAGCAAGGGTCGCCAGCCATGGCTGGAGGCGTGGTGAGTGGTCATTTCTAACCCTCTCCTCTTAAAAAGCTGGCAGAGCTTATGAAGCTTCCTGTGAATCCAATCTAGGTCTAGCCAATCCACCAACATCCAAACATCTTTGAATTTCTGCTATGTGCTATAATAAATACACTTAAGTATATTTCATCTATTTAAGCAATGGGCTTAAATATACTTCCTAATTCAGTCCTCACCTGCAGCCCAGCAATGTTAGTATTGTTATTCTATCTTATAAATGAGGTATAAAGAGTTAAGCTCTGTATTTAAGTATTGCCACTGGATCTCAAACTCAGATCTGTCCACTGTCAACCACGACTCACCACTGCCTCTCAGCCCTGATCACTCAGCCCAACTGGTGCCTGAAAACCAGCTCCACCATGGAGCCTCTGTGAGACTTTAGGTAACTTAGCTTCCTTCCTTCCTTCATCCTTGGGTTGCCCCACCTGTAACACAGCAGTAATGCTACCCACACGGACGGACTCAGTAAGGAGTCATGGAGTGTGCCCACTACATAGCCTGTGCTCTGTATTTTCTCCACGCTGGCCTCTCTTTAGGACATCATTTCTGAGTTGCTTTGCAAAGACAGCTTAGAAATCTACACATGGCAAGTCTGAGCTTTAACATTTACCAGTGGGTTCACACACAGGATCACATTTCACATTTATAATAACCCATTGTGCAAGCATGCATGTGTGCTAAGTCGCTTCAATGTCCAAAGTGTCCAGCTCTTTGCAACCCTATGGACTGTAGCCCCCAGGCTCCTCTGTCCATGGAATTCTTCAGGCAAGAATTCTGGAGTGGTTTGCCATGCCCTCCTCCAGGGGATCTTCCCAACCCAGGGATCGAATCTGCATCTCTTACATTTCCTGAATTGGCAGGTAGGTTCTTTACCAGCAGCACCACCTGGCAAGCCCAAAAACCCACTAGGTAGGTAAAAGTTACATAATTTGCCCAGCAACTTTTCAGCTCTTTCTGGGTATTTCTGTATGAATTCCCTAGTCCCCAAAGAATCTTTAAACTTCTCCACTCCACTCCAATGCCAGCTCTCCCCTATCTAAGGGGCACTCCTCCTCCAAAACTCTCAACTGTCTCATATCCTGAGTGCACTCACCAGCCTGCTTGAAAAGTCTGGAGCAGGGGGCTGACCCAGATAGGACTGGTTCCCTTTTGTGCAGTCCCAACTCTCAGGCTTAAGAGAGACATTTTCAATGCTACACTGGCCTTGACCTTGCCATGTCTACTCCAACTCAACAGTAAACAGTGAGGCATCATGCTCGACCGCAAGCTCTCTAGTTTATGATTATTCATTATAAATCATTTTTACATGTTGCTTCGAATGCTGTTCAAGAATAAAAATCTGCCTGCGTTGAAATGCACTGTGATTTTAATATGCAAACCTCCTACAGAGATGATGTCTCATTTTAATTATTGTTTCAGTTTAATGGGTTTTCATTAAATTAGAGGATGGAGCAATTATGAAGGTGAACAGCTAATGTTTTAAAGGTAAGCTCCCGTGGTTCTGTGCGCAAAGAGATAGTTGTGGCATCAATGAGCAGAAAGCAGCACTCTTCTGGATAAGCCCGTATGCAGCCTGATGAAAAACAACTCTGACTATTTCTCTTTCCAGCTTCAAAACAAAGCTAGCCTCTCCTCACTGAAGATATGCAAACAGCTCTAAGCCTGTGTCTGACTGAAGGTATCTTTATCACATAACTTTGCTATTAGGAATCCAAGCTCCCCTGTTTATCAGGCCAGAAAGCCCTCTTCAAAGTCCACAACTTCAGTCATGTCTGACTCTTCACAACCCCATGGACTGTAGCCTGCCAGGCTCCTCTGTGCATGGGATTCTCCAGGCAAGAATACTGGAGCAGGTTGCCATTCCCTTCTCCAGGAGGTCTTCCCAACCGAGGGATCGAACTCCAGTCAGCCTCCTGCACTACAGGCAGATTCTTCACCATCTGAGCGACCAGGAAAGCTAAGTATCAAACCACAGGAAAGTGCTCCTCATGAAACAGTCTTATCCCTCACATGCAAGGAATTTAGTTGGTTCTGTGGATGAATGTCTGACTTCCTGCCTCTGGGAAATTGTTCCAACTGCACAACAGACTGCAATGACCAAAATAATATTCATTAGCAAACTGGGAGAAGTTCAGTGAGAAATTATTTTGGTGGCTTCCAATATTTTACCCCAGAAATCTAAGTATCAAACCACAGGAAAGTGCTCCTCATGAAACAGTCTTATCCCTCACATGCAAGGAATTTAGTTGGTTCTGTGGATGAATGTCTGACTTCCTGCCTCTGGGAAATTGTTCCAACTGCACAACAGACTGCAATGACCAAAATAATATTCATTAGCAAACTGGGAGAAGTTCAGTGAGAAATTATTTTGGTGGCTTCCAATATTTTACCCCAGAAACTGCACTTGGGACCAACAGGGTAGAATTACCTCAGACAGAGGTAAAGGAATGAATGAGTGGTAGCAAATGAGTGGAGGGCCAGAGGTAAAATCTACTCCACTGGGGCCCCAGCGGTCAGAGGTAAAGGGTTATGACTTCACACTGGACGGAGTATTTGCTGTATTAAATTGCTTCAGTCCTTTTTCAAATAACAAAAAAATTGTTTACAAACAGGAATATTTTTGGATTCTCTATTTGGATTCTCAGTGTGTCATTGACCTATTCTGCTATCCTTGTTGTCTATCACTGTCTTGACAGTGTACTGTAGTTTTGTAACAGGTCTTGCAAAGAGATAGTTGTATATCTTACAATCATCTTCAAGATATTTTAGTTTTTTTGCATGTCCTTACAAGTCCTAGAATCAGCTTTTCAATTTTTACATAAAAGCCTTATTAGATTTTAATAAATTTGTATCATAGATCAATTTGGGAGAGAAGCGATACTTTTACATCAGTGAGACTTCTAATTCATTAACATAGCATATTTTTCCATTTATTGAGGAATTCTTCAATTTCCCTGGGCAATGCTTTGCAGTTTTCGGCACAGAATCTTTCACATACTTTATGTTTATTTCTGCACTTAAAAGCTATATTTTTGGTGTTATAATAAATAATATTTGTGATGATCATCATCCAAGAAGGTTCTCAAAGGTTTTCACTCATTCTGTATTTTTGCCTTTGTGCAGGCATCCCCACTGAATAAGGCTGACTTGAGTGACCAAGACAATATCATGGGGATAACTGAGTGGGACTTCCAAGGCTCATGAAAGAAACTGCGGCTTGTGATTGATTTCTTCTGGATCATCATTCACTTTGAAGGAAGCTACTTTGAAGGTCCTAAGAGAGGCACATGTGGTGGGGAACAGAGACCTCTTACCAATATCCAGCGACACTCTCCCCAGTATACCTGGCAGGCACGCTGGAAATCCTTCTGGAGACTAGATCTTCCAGTCCAGCTCTCAGAGCTCTGCCACTCTGGCTGACATCTTGGCTGCAACCCCTTGAAAGATCCCAAGCCAGAATCACTCGGCTAAGTTTTCCCGGAATCCCTCAACCATAGAAACTATATGAGGTACTAAATGCTTATTGTGGTGGTAAGTCATTACAGCTATGGTCATTTGAAATGCAGCAATAGATAGTATAATACAATATTGTTCTTAAGTTTTATTTTCTAGTTGCTTTTACTATATATAGAAATAACATTGATTTTATAATATATTGACCGTGTAGCCTGTGACCTTGCTAAATTCACTAATTAGTGCTAGTAGTTTGTTTTATAGATTTGTTAGAATTTTTAATGTAAACAATAAAGCCACCCATAAATAAAATATTTTACTTCTTTCTTGCCAGTCTCTATACCCTCCATTAGTTTTTCCCTGCTGTAAGGACTTAAGTACAATATCCACTAAAAGTGGTCAGTCACAGCATAAACCTAACCTTGTTTCTGACTCCTAGGGGACATGTTCAATTTTTACTAAACACAAGTATGATGTTTTATAGATTTGTGACCTTGCTAAATTCACTAATTAGTGCTAGTAGTTTGTTTTATAGATTTGTTAGAATTTTTAATGTAAACAATAAAGCCACCCATAAATAAAATATTTTACTTCTTTCTTGCCAGTCTCTATACCCTCCATTAGTTTTTCCCTGCTGTAAGGACTTAAGTACAATATCCACTAAAAGTGGTCAGTCACAGCATAAACCTAACCTTGTTTCTGACTCCTAGGGGACATGTTCAATTTTTACTAAACACAAGTATGATGTTTTATAGATACCTTTTAGATTGAGGAGATTATCTATCTACAGTTTGCTGAAATTTTCTTACATAAATGAGTGACCACAAAGTTGTTTCCTTTTAAAGAAATTGTAAGAAGATTCTCTATATTTACCCATATGAGTTCTTTACCCTTTTCTTTCATCTGGTGTATTTTCCTTTATCCTAAAAAACAAATGTCAGTATTTCTTAGAGGCAGATCTACAAGCAACAGATTCTTTAGGCTTTTGTTTATCTTTGTGTCTATTTTACATCACCTTTCTTTAAGAAAGTTTTCTTGAGAGTACTTTGCCCTGCCAGCACAATTAATTTGCTCATGTTTCCTCCCACTAGAAGGTGAGTTTTATGAAGTCAGAAGCCTTGTCTTGTTTACTTCTCTATTTGCTTTACCAGGAACTCTCTGTCACAGAGTGTTGGTCAGTTTGTTGGCAGAAAGAAAGAAGAAAGAAAGGAATGGAGGAAAGGAGGGAGGGAGGAAAGGAAGGAGGAAAGAATGAAAGAAAATTAATTGGATCTGCTATTTATGGACCTTATGAAAATATTTGAGTTTGACAGTGTTTCTTGAAATATCAACTGCATTCATCTGGTGTTTAAGTGGCACAAATTAGTTTGCTTACAATAGCAGTAAAAAATATCTGGCAAGGAGGTAAAGAAAAATGTCAATTATATATACACTTTCAAAAATTTATAATGCATTTTAAAGTACAAAATAACAATTTAATACAAAAAGTGTTATATATATGTGTGTATATGTATTATCTATAGATAGATAATGAAATAATTTGCTATTTCATACACCATATAGGGAATATTCATTGCAACCTTACATGTAAAAGAAGTAGATGTGTGTGTGTTAGTTGCTTAGTCATGTCTGACTCTTTGCGACCCCATGAACTGTAGCCTGCCACGTGCCTCTCTCCATGGAATTCTCCAGACAAGAATACTGGAGTGGATTGCCATTTCCTTCTCCAAGAAAGTAGGTAATTTTGATCACAAATACTTGAATACTACTGCTGTTGCTGCTGCTGAGTCGCTTCAGTAGTGTCCGACTCTGTGTGACCCCTTAGATGGCAGCCCACCAGGCTTCCCATCCCTGGGATTCTCCAGGCAAGAATACTGGAGTGGGCTGTCAATTCCTTCTCCAATGCATGAAAGTGAAAAGTCAAAGTGAAGTTGCTCAGTCGTGTCTAACTCCTTGCGACCCAATGGACTGCAGCCTTCCAGGCTCCTCCGTCCATGGGACTTTCCAGGCAAGAGTACTGGAGTGGGGTGCCATCGCCTTCTCCACTTGAATCCTACTAGTGTATTAACAGTCATCCTTAAAGTGAGATACAGAAATTACTGGCACTTTTCATTTTAACAATAGCACATTTTAGAATGTGCATGCAGTGATTCTGTATCTAATGACAAGAAAACACACAGAGGGCCTGGGAGGAAAAAATTGGTGGAAGACAAGGATAAAGATGACAGGTTTAACATACGAGGGGCATAAAATAATAAGCACCCAATATGGTCAACTGACAAAGAAATTTTTGATGAGAAGTATTTTGAAAACACCCACAGTTCTAAATAACTACTCTAAGCTAACAATGACTTAGCCTGCAAAAGGAAAACAACTGCTAAATAATGTCATTTGTAATGTTCATAATATTGAATATAAATCAACCAAGAATCCTCAACTAGAAAAGATCAGGTTTAGGCTGAATAGTGGTAACATATATTTTTCTAGGAAAGAAATGCTATGGAATTCAAATTCTGAAGTGGTAGGCTCTATTATCCTGAAGAACAATATCCCAGGACAAGACCATAAACATTGAGGTCTGGGTCATTTAACATGTACCTGAGCAAAACACAGTCCCATAAATTGTATAGATCATTCTGTAGATAGAGATGTCAGTCAGATGAGCTAGCAGCACTAATTTGTCCCTAATTCTGATGTGAGACATTGTTTGACAGAGCATTTGGTGAGGTCATGAGAAGAATTTAAAAGTAAAAATACTTGGCGTGGGCCAACATGTGAAAGGTAAGTGATGTCAGAGAATAGGTTTTTAGAGACAAGCTGGGGTTCAAATGTACCAAAGGTGATCTTTCTCCTTTGCAGATCATGATAGAGCTTGTTTAAGCTTGCTGTTTCTTTCACACTCAAACGTGTACCAAGTTATACAATCAATTATATGATTACCCAATTTAAATGTCAGTTCTACTACTTACTGCGAGAACTTGGGTGAGTTATTTCAGGTTTCTAGTCTGATTCCTTACTTTTAAAATGGGAATAATCATTAGGCACAGTGAGAGGTTTAAATGAGATATTTTAGGAAAGATTCTACTTGTGCGCCTGGTTGGTTAGATTGCAGGAAAGTGCTATTTCCTCATCACTTGCATCCTCTTCAATAAGATAATTAAAGCCTTCAGTGATATGACCCCAGCATGCTTTTTCTTCTTCATCTACCTCTAACTTCATCTGCCTCAAATTTCTCAAATCTTTCTCTTGAAATTTGGCATGTTATTTTTTTAACAATTCTCATTCTTCTCGTTATCTTAACTTCTCTTTACTATTTAAGGCTCACCTTTTCTGAATATCTATTGCTAGAATATCTTTCCTACACATATAAGCACTTTTTAAAAATTTGTGGCTGTCACTCTTTAAAATGATTTAAATATTTAATGAAATAATACAAATTTTATATTATTTGGATCTATTCCAATTTTTAAATGATTAGGTTATACATGTTTACATTATTTAAATATACTATAACTTATTTAATGAATCTCTTAATG